>JAECUM010065684.1:0-10398 GCA_016617855.1 Megalonaias nervosa | reverse complement strand
CACTGACCTTCAGTATGCATAATTCTTCTTTTGATTCAAAGTTTTGTTAAACCAGCTCAGCAATCACATTTTTGGGTTTGGGATCGGGAATGGGCTTGGGTTTAATTGGTGGAGATGGGTGAGAGATAGAACGGTAGTGATGAAAGCCACTTGAAAACACAGAAAGCTATTTTCATGTAAAGGAACTCACCCATCAATGATGTATGTTGCTAGACTGCGTATGAGTATGACAGGTTATCTCAAGAGGTTTTTCCTTCAGAGTACATCGTTTATGAGTGAAACTTTTCAAAGAATGAACCCGATGATAGTTGGTATGTACATGTTAACTGGAAGATTAATACGTCGATGAGTCTTTTTTTACTTTAAATCGGTAATTATTGTTTACGTTATTTCTTTACAGATAAGCTATAGATCTACGAGTCCGGAACTAAGTGACAAAGGGCGGTATGATTATTTCAAAAGGACAGTACCATCAGACATTTACCAATCAGTCGCCATCGTTGAACTTCTGAGGTAGATGCATTTGACTTGCTACCTTCTTATGCTTCTCACATGAGTTCTGTGTTGATCCGGTTAATATCCTATTTCATATCGTCACATATAAGAAACGTTCAAGGACATCTCATAGTTGCCAGTTACAATGTCATACAAGATAAAACAGTGTTTGAGGTATCAAAATGCATTTTAAAGTTATTTATTTCCATATTTTGTGATTTTATTTATTTCATTTCCTAATGTAATTAACCATTCTTAATATTGCACCAATTTCAGAAAAACTATCAAGTTCGTTTTATAATTTCAAGCTTTTGTCACGTTTCAGAAATTTTACTGCAAATAAGCACTTAAACCTTATGTATAGATTTCAAAAAGCTATTGATTATTCTCTGACAATGTTTGCAGTAATTTGTAAAATCTCTTTAGAAATAGTTTCTTTCGCGGATATAATGTGACTGGACAGTTCTGGACAGTTATGTCTATGCGTATGTTTAGGTGTCTGTCATTTGAGTCTTCTTGCAACCAGGACTTCGTCTGCACTGATTGAATAAGTGTAATGACAGATATTTTGTATGATTTTTTTTTTTTTTTTGGTTTTTTTGACGCTGGGTAGATGACAACGAAGAGTTTGAAGTCTGAATGCAAGTTGTGGATAGAATGTGAGCGGGGATGGGTATCAATGAGTGAAATAAACTGCGGATTGGCTGGACGGTGAATGGGGATGGGCATTAAAAACGGAAATAAACTGTGGATTGGCTGGACGATGAGTGGGGATGCGCATCAGAAACGTAAATAAACTGACTGGGGATGGGTATCAAAAGGGGGAATAAACTGCGGATTGCCTGGGCGGTGAATGGGGCTGGACATCATAAAGGAAAATAAACTGTGGATTGAATGGACGATGAATGGGGACGCGTACCAAAAAGTGAAATAGACTGTGGATCGGCTGGACGGTGACTGGGGATGGGCATCAACAAGGGAAATAAATTGTCGATTGGCTGGACGGTAAGTAGGGATGTGTATCAAACAGAGGAATAATCTGCTGATCGACTGGACGGTGAATGGGGCTGGGCATCAGAAACGGAAATAAACTGTGGATTGACTGGACGGTAAATGGGGGTGGGAACCAATAAGGTAAATAAGCTGTCGATTGTCTGGACGGTGAGTTAGGATGGGTATCAAAAAGTGAACTAAACTGCGGATTGGCTGGACTGTGAGTTTGATGAGTATAACAAGGAAAATAAACTGCGGATATTTTTTAACAGGGTATTAAAATGGACGTACATCACAGGAGTTTTTGAGGATTCGAGTTATGGGGAGCAGGGCTTTCAGTTAGTGGTGAAAGCCGCTTCTCAGCATGGAATTTGTGTTGCGTACTCTCGAAAGATGAAACGATATTTCTCAAGCGAGGAGGAGAAGAAGCAAGAGATGAATGATATAGTGGATGCACTTAATGGCCACAATAATACAAATGGTACGATACTTCCCAAATTCAACTGTCCGTCTGTCTGACTTTGCCTGTCTCTGTCTGTTCGTCCATTTTATCCACTGTGTATTTGTTCACGATTCATTGCAATTGGGGTATCCGTACAGGTTTTATTCTCTGTTTGCATCAGCCAGTTTACTATTTACATATCAACAACGGCTGGACGGTGAATGGGGAAGGGCATCCAAAAAGGGAAATAAACTGCGGATTGTTAGGACGATGATGGGTATCAGTAAGGGGCATAAACTGCGGATTGGCTGGAAGGTGAGTGGGGATGGGTATCATAAAGGGCAATCAACTGCGGATTGGCTGAACGATGAGTGGGGATGGGTATCAGAAACTGGAATAAACTGCCGATTGGCTGGACGGTGAATGGGGTTAGGCATCTAAAAGGGAAATAATCTGTGTATTGACTTGGCGGTACCTCGTATCAAGGACCACATTCGCTTTTTGTTTCCTTATTTCTCTCATCCACCCACATAGCTAGTTATCAACAAAATTACAACTAGCAGTAAACAGATACAGGGACATGTATGGCTTGACTTTGTATATGAGAGGTTGTGGGTGAGAGGGCGCGGGGCGGCAAAGCCAGTAACACTGGGTACACACGATTTCTCTCACCTCCATATTCCCAACTCAACTAGCTCTTCCAATTTTCGTTCCCCGACTTAAACCTTGTATCCCCTGTACGCAATTCATTTTTCGTCCAGAGTGAAATCAAGCTGAGCCGAACACTACATTAACTTCCGCTCAGAGATGTTTCCATTCTCTCAAAACTGGAAAAAAAAAAAGTGTCGGAATTAACCTGTATATCGCCTAGTCACTCTTGTGAACGAGCTGTTCAACTGTTTTGAACTTCGAGCTATTCTTGATTACAGCGGGTAAACGCTATAAATCAGAAGACGCAAATAGGAAGAACTAACTGAGCTGGAAATACAAAGATGAACGGATTCCTTTCTACATTTGTGCTATATTGTTACTGTCATGGAATCTTATCAGACTTCCCGTCCCTATTATCATGTACTGGAAGCCTTAATTTCATTTGTCTTGAGGCTTATGATCAACCTCATTATTTTAGACTGGACATGTTTTCTTTGAGATGTAGTAAATAATTTCCTGTTCAATTGCATTAATAAAATTAAATAGTCAGACAACGATCCAATGCATTATTAACAATAAATATTCAAACACCGATCCAATTCATTAAGAATAAATAGTCAGACACCGATCAATTTCTTTAAAAAAAAAAAAAACAACTTTAAAATTGCCTCTCTCTTCATTGCAGGTAAAATTGTGGTGGTGTTGTATGCATACCTAGACCTGGTGGAGGTGTTATTCCAAACGATATACGAGAGAGGTTACAGTGGACGTTATATCTGGGTAGGGTCGGACGCATGGGCCGCACGTGAGTTTACCAAAGCTGGAGTACAAATAGTAGCGGACGGAGCCATAGCGCTATTGCCACTCGCAAAAGAAATGCCGGACTTCGATAAATATTTTACAAGGTGTTCAGATGGATCAATAATTGTTTTCTGACATAAAGCATTAGCACTATTTCTAAAAACAAAATTTAAGAAAATAAAACAAAGCACATACACTGACCAAACATAACAAATCCACATGCTTTTTCTATTTATTCTAGCTCACACCCTATACTCATCCCCGTCCAGAAACATTTTCCAAAGAGTCATAATCCAAAACGTTGCAATTTCGTTTTGCGACTACCAGCTGTAACTGTAGGAATGATATTTGTTCAAGAAATATAATTGAAACTTTTCTTCATTTAACTTTTGACTCCCTCTCAGAGACCACCTGGGCTGCAACAAATGATGACACTTTTCTCGTAGTTGATTGCCAGAAGCAAAACACAATAAGGTTTTCCTTATTTCCTACCAGCTGTTAAAGAGTACATATGGCAACATAAATGCGAAAGGAAGGACTGAGAAAATGAGATTCATTAAATAACACCAAATAAAGGATTTAATTGGTTGTGTATTAAATTGGAGCGCTAGTCAAGGTTTTATAAAGATAAAGACCTCTAAAGCTTCTTCCAATGGTGAATGAAAGATTTAAACTAACTATACGTGCTACTAACACTACTGCTCCTGCTACTACTACCATTAATATTACTACGACTTCCACTGCTACTACTAATATTACTCCTGCTGCTACTACTACTACTACTACTACTGCTATTCCCATTCCCACTACCACTACTGCTACTACTACTACTACTACTACTGCTAATAATAATAATAATCATAATAATGAGTTTCCACTTTGATAGAATTTGTCTAAGATTAGTTTAATGGGCAGGTGTCCTTCGAACTGAGATATCTTTTGCGACCATTTTATTTATGTTCAGTTCTTGTGCTTGTTCTGTATGTATAATGTATACAAAGTCAGGCCTTATTGTATATGTGAAATGTATAAACGGCTAGACCTTCTATGTGATAACTTCTGTATCAACAATGGAAAGAGACCATGTTCTGTAAGCTATATATATATATATATATATATATATATATATATATATATATAGTTTTGATTGCAATCCCCATTTATGCATAAATGATTACCAAGTTTAGCCTATTACTTCTCTTTATATACACATAATTACAAATTTTTCCAAGCTTTTGCAACGAGAACTGGGACAGCTTAAAATCGCATCATGTGACTTTGAGAAAGTATAAGATTTTAGTTTCATCCCAAACAAATGCTTATTTATTTATGATCCTTTCTTTTGCTTTTCGCCAATATTTATAAACACTGTTCAAATTGTGGAGATGCTATTTATGTCTTTAGACTTTTTATGATTTGGATAACTATTTGTAATTAATGAAACTTCATTTTTCACAGGATTCGCGAAGTCTTAAAGAAAAAAAAAATCGATTACACCTTATATATGCACAGCTTGAAGCTTTAAAGTTGATTACACGCTATAAATATACAGCCTTGAAGCTTTGAAATCGATTACACGATATATATATATATATATATATATATATATATATATATATATATATATATATACTATATATATATATATATATATATATATATCCCTGAAGCTTTAAAATCGATTACACGCTATATGTGTACAACTTTCGCCTCGCCGGCAGTGCATTAAATGTATGTTATTATTTTATTATTATAAAATGGTCATCGGCTTACCAACACCGCTTTTCCTTGTCTGCTTAGTGACCTGTATAAACACGTTAATTATATCTACCTTTTCTTCTATAGCTTAACACCAGATAACAACAAAGATAACAGCTGGTTCAAAGAGTACTGGGAGCAGATGTTTAACTGTTCATTAACTACGAAGGACTGTACACAACATTCATTGGCAGAATCTAAAGGTAATTATGAATACATGTAGCGATGATACACTTCATTGCCTTGAGCATTAGACCCGGGAAACCAATTCTCGGAAATAATGAATGTTTGAGCAAAATTATCCCTGCTCCTAAATGTGCCACCAAACGGCTGAATTATTGATTTTTTTTAAACTTTATTCTGTAAACAAATAATACCTAGCTAAAATATTGTCAGTGTGTATGGGTTTAATATCAGATTCATTATTAATTGAAGTAAATATGTTCATTTGGCTCTTGGTCGAAGTTATTAGAATTCCCCTACAATTTACCTGGCGTACCTGACATTGCCCAGGTCATACATTATAATTTTAGTAACAGACTTTCTAATAATAACTAACATTTCATTTTGTAAACATTAAGACCATTCTAGAAGGTTAATTTCCATTAGATAATGGTTTGTTTTGCTTTGGGGTTTTTGTTTTTTTTATTGTTTAGAAAATGTTAATTGTGACCCGAGTTCAAGTAGAGGACTATATAATCATGTTACTGGAAAGATTATTCATTCGAGCTTAACATCTACCAGGATCAATTTGTATTATGGTTGTGTCCAGGAGTTCGTTTGGGCTGGAATTTATTTCTTCAAATTGTCACTGCACAATGCATTGACCTTTTATCAACAACGATATAAATATTTAAACAGATGGTTCTATATATAATTCTGGATTATTCTTTGAGTCTGCGAACGCCATTTTTCACGACTGGTCAATATTACCCTGAAACTCGAAAACGTTTGTTAGTACCAATAATGAGTTCAGTGTTGGAGGGGGAATACATCAGGCTTGTTCAAACTGCGCGAAGACTCCTTTGACAACGATCACACTAATTTACTTGATGACTGGATGACATAATTGGCTTTGGTTTACCAAATCTTCATATCTCCCCCTACAAAGGACATTACTTGACTATTAATCCACTGACTGTATTGTACCTATCTCTAATACAGTTCAAATCTTCAGAGGGGGTTCTTCCAGACGAGCCAACGGTATGAATATTATTATAAAAGTTATATCTTTCTGTTTTTACGCCAATAATAAATTATAAAGAAGCAGAAATTATTTATCACCAGCAGCAAATTTACAAATATTCATATTTTATAAAGGTGTGGTCTACATTCTGCGAAAAATACTAAACGAAATGCATTATTTATTTGTTTTTGAAAATTAAGACACGTTTTTATTTTGACACCATTGCCTTTGTTACACGTAGAGTTTTACTTTGTTTGCAGTGATTTTATATACATCACAACGGTATATTTAGGGCTGTAGCACTTTAGCACTCTCTGTGTGCCCTTCATATATATTACATTTCAATAATTACACAAGAAAAATAATAAATGATTATATAACATAGACATCATGCAAAAAATCTGTATTGGCGTAAAGATAGAGCTGCTATGATTTCAACGCACTAGAGGCATGACTGTCAAGCTGCATAACTACTCTACGCTTTTTTGCAGGTCTTGTGATTAGCCGTAACTAGTAATTTCCCTTAGAACAATGGCAACTCTGTGTCACGTATATCTGGAATCAGATCACAATTAATTATACTATATATTCATTATATTTTTTCTCAGTACTGAACCTTCCCCTTGTGTCCAAATGAAAATAAATCATATATCATACTAAAGTATCTTCAAAGATGAACTCATTGTGATGTTCTTGTCATAGTTTATCCGGCAATTTGTTTTGGCAGGCTGGACAATAAACATAGCACTGTACATTGGGTCTCAGATTTCACTACCAGATCATCATCAATGCCTCATAACTCACTGTGCACTGTCTCCGAAATACACACACAGACAACAACACTATAATGCTCAAATTCTAAAGAATAAACAGAATAAACCGAATACCTTTAAATCAACACCAAGAATGCCTAAATCTATCTCTTGTGTCACCACCAAAAGGAGACAGGAAAAATGTTCTAAAAATAAACTGGGACTGATTCCATCTAGTAGGAAGACGACTGAACCTGTTTTCTAAAATTGAAGAGTAATGAAACTACGTATGCAACGTAAGATTGTAACGAATTATTTAGTTTAGTTTTTTTTTTTTTTTTTTTTTTTCTGTAGAAAGTAGCAGGTGAAAACATAAATTACAATTGAAAATGAATCTGTTGGTTTTCTTTACTACTGCCTTCTTTTCTTCACTGCGTTCTTTTGTCAGTCTGTTTATGTGTGTTTTTGTGAGTATTGGACAAAAACTTAAAAGAAAGTGGAACGTTTCATGACATTGAGTCTAGAGCCTCTTCCGCCTATAGCTTTAACAATAACTGCGTGGATAATTATACTGCATTATTTAACGAAGAAATTCACTTACATGTGTTTTAAATATACCCATTTTCTTAAAATACATATTTCTAAGGCATTCGGTTGCGAGGTTGCGCTAATAAGTATTGTTTAAGATGTCTACATTATGTCAGTGTCAATTCTAAAATTACTCACTTGCAGCAAATGCAGATTCGGAAGTTATTGCGGGGTTAAAAATAAATTGTAAATGGTAAATTTGCAAAGTTAAATTATTTGCCTTCTAAATTCAATATCTAATTATAATAATCATAATACTGTTTGTCCTTTTTAATGACATACAATAATCCATTACGAGTTTCATAAACTTCAAACGATCGCATTTTAAACTCAGGAATATAAAAGTACACGTACACAAAGGGGGATCGCATTAATTTATATTCTTATTTTTGTTGCTTCGCAACTGGAAACTCGCTTTATTTTCAAGACTCAATATTTCCGGCTTAACCAGTATTTACCAGTATTTACCAGTATTTACCAGACTCTGCTTCAACACCTTTTAAGCTAACTATACTGATTCTGGATACTCTACTTTTTCTACGAAAGGCATTTACCTCAATTCCAAGTCAAATAGCATGCTTGTTTATGACAAACTTAAAAATAATAAAAACATCATATTGCGTTTGCAATACACGTATGACACCTCATCTAATGACATGGCATAACATATAGCGAGAAGCTTCACGTACACGACAGTCAAAATGGTGGTGTCAGAATATAGCGACAATTATTGGAAATTTCGATATTTTCTTGGCGATACGATATAGAGCATCGCCACCAATTTCCTCACAATACAATATGAAACGATAAGATAATTATGGAATTGGTCCATTTCAGAGACACTTGACATGTAACTGAATTGTATGATTTATTGACTGGTCTAGATTTATTTTCATATGGTATAAATTTTCTGCTAAAAATCTCATGTTACAGCTAGTTTTGATAATGAAATTCACTTTGCATTTATGCAGCTGCTTAAAGAAAAGGTGGTACTGAATTGTATTGACTAAGTGAAACTCGTCATATATTGTTTATATATATATATATATATATATATATATATATATATATATATATATATATATATATATATATATATATATATACTATATATATATATATATATCGCGAGAGATATCGTATCGGTCCTACGTACCAGACATGTATCAAATTGGGATATATGTATCAGATAGATGAAGGAAATACTTCCATGAAGTTTATTATCTCTTTCCTTCTGTAAAAAAAAAAAAAAAAAAAACTTGTGTCCCTAATGAGTCACAGCAATATATTAATTATAAGAAATCTTCCTTACTACATCAATTTGACTTTTCATCTTAGACAATCTTTGATAACTCAAACGAATGGTGAATAATATATTTAGAGGTAATAACATCTTTATAAAATAATGCACCGATTATTGGAAATTATGTATCTATACTCATGATGAACACCATATTTAACTTCGTTAAACCATGGCGCACATTATATATACTTGTATTGGAATTTGTAATTTAGGTGGCCTAAATTACTGAATAGATTATTATTATTATTATTATTATTATTATTATTATTATTATTATTATTATATCGTATGTATCGGATATGTAACGTATCGAGACCTACAGATCAGATATGTATCGTATCGCTATATTAATGACGAATGTACCAAGTCATTTCTCATCATTTGTTAGTTTTATTAAATAAAACCAATATTTTTAGCCATTTGTTAAATAAACTGTTATATATGTGCTCATATTTCAAAAGGAATTTTAGAAAAAAAAGGTTTTGAATAAGATGAACCTTTTGCCACCAATTGGTTTCACGACTTTCATTTGAAATTAGCATTCAAGTATGTTCCAGTATTATAACCGGACTGAACATTTGATGACGAAAGAAATGAAACAAATTCTTCAATACGACGGTAGTCAAGTTTAGATCCTTATTTAAAACACTGCCATTTTCTTTTGTTTGAAAGTTGATATCTTTGCACCTACATTACGCTGTTCAACATCGTACAGCGTACAAATAAAATTCAGAATTTTCTAATTCACGATAATCAGCGTTCAGATAACGGACGGATTTCTCTAATTGATGATATACAGTTTTGTTATTTTTTATTTTCCTGAAATTTTATGGGGTCATACTAAAAGGTCTGGGTATATCACTACCTTAGGTTCAGCGCTTTCCCCTAAGGAAACAATAACTAATGGTACTGCAGTTCATTGTAACCGTCTGCAAATAAAGAGGTACAGGGTCTGAGAGATTTTATTTTGTCGATCTCAGAAGTTGATCGGGATATGTATGTTAATTAGAAAACACTCAACTTTCTTCCTAATTATTGTTCAGTACATCTGTACTGCACATAGGCAGCACAACAGCTGTCTGTATTCAATATCTTAACCTTTGCACACTACTTGTCGTCGATTGCTCATTAGGATTGTCTCTGTTACTGTTGCCAGGAAAATATGCGTACCAACCGAACCTTAACATCTACTTCGTCATGGATGCAGTCCTAGCGTATGCGCATGCGCTAAAGGTAATTCATTCCGTTGAGTGTCGCGGAGACAAGGGGCTATGTGATCGTATGAAGCAGAACGTTTCTCAGCTAAATTTCGGAACACGTGTTCTTAAGGAACTTGAAAAAGTGGAATTTACAAGTAAGTACTCTAGGTGAGATTAATTATTTACAATAACAATTTACAGAATATATATATATATATATATATATATAT
>JAECUM010065682.1:0-21280 GCA_016617855.1 Megalonaias nervosa | reverse complement strand
TATAATATAATATAATATAAACTGCGAAAACATGATTATAATTAAATCATTTAGTCTTATAATGCAGTTTAAGCAAATCTATTGGATATAAATTCTGTAAGAGTTGCAAACAAAACCAAGCCAGCGAAAATGTTTAGTATCTGGGATCAGCGACATTTTGTACCATTGATATAAAATAAATGGGTTTAATTTTAGAGTTTTCACATGATTTGTTCCTTATGTACAATTTGTCGGACAACCTCTTGATACACGCTTGGCCAATTATAATTCTCAGTGCTTCACAGGTCAGAGAGAATTTTCAAGGATGAAACATGCAAAACTTAAAAAGACATCTACAGTTCTACAGTTGCAAATTAGGCCAGCTAGTCGGATTTAGCATATCAAACGTGCGTACGTGCATTTACTACTATGTACACTACAGTGAAGGCAAACTGATTTACTAGAGTGCGGTAGTTACTATATACACTACAGTGAAGGCAAATTGATTTACTAGAGTGCGGTAGTTGTGCCGTCTGCTGATCTTACTACTACTACTATTACTTTAACCAATCTTACCAACTGTCTTTGAATTGAATCAAACAACTATGTTGTCATTTTTACATTCGCACACACAAACATAGGAGTGATAATCCCACAGCCATACTAATTAGATGCATGACATGGCCCTTGTTGTACCAGCACGCAGGATCAACTTCATTTGAAACGGTACTGCCAGTGCAAAAGTTTCTCTCTCATAATCAATACTTTCAATTATCTGTTTGATGTGAGATTGCCATTTAATGAAGGCATCAAAATGTTTCGAGAACGATATATTAGAAATATGTATGCAGAGCCCTTTATTAACTCATGCGTTTGGAGCATATACGTAAATAAAGAAATTCTCCCTAATGGAAAAAAAAATAAATAAAATTGAGAAAGTTCACGTAATCAAAGACTATATAGGGAAGAGATAATTTCTAACACAGTAGATGTGAGCTGACAATAATTCAATACCGGACTAGACTGGATTTTAGGAATACACTGAAAGAAATTTCGTGAATGGGATGTTATCTATAATGTAATTGAAGCATGACTGAATCGGACACCAAACTCTTGCGCGTAAATTTGATCTAAACAAATGATATCAGGAAATTACATTATTTGTAACAAATCATATCATGTAACTTAGATGAGTAATCAAAGAAAAATCACAGCTAATATACGAGGGTAGAGATGTACTTTTATTTCGAGTTCATTGAATTAATTTTTCATTTTCTAAATTGCCCTTAGGTAATATTGTCTTACCAATTTAGCGATTAAATTGTAATTTTGTGTCAAAGTGTACTCAATAGTATAGATTCTTCACACTGATACATATTGTGTTGTGTGAAAATTCCTAATGTCATGAGAATGTTTTGGTGTTAAATTACATAAATACACAATCTGATCACCCCAAGGTTTTATTATACAGACGGATCCCTGGGAGGACCGCCACTATATTACCTAGACTAATGTACAGGAGTTTAGGAGAGCTGCTCCTTTGCCTTAAATTTATTCTGCCGTTTGAATTGAGTATCGAAATCATCTAAAACATGTCTTGAAAGTACTATATAGTTTCAGTTCGAAATTCAATAGTATATTATCTCTGACCTTGAATCTGATATGACGGAACTCAGATCAATTCTACTGAATTCGACTCAGAATTCAAACAGTATCCTTCCGCAGTTTGCTGTTAAGTTGTGGTTTCCATTCATATTAATATCTATTTACTCTGACACGCAACTACATTTTAGCAGCCACATGATTCAGATTTTTGAATAAAAACAGCAAAAACCATATTGGAAAGTCTCAGCCACATTTATTAATTAATTGTTCATCTACACATGCTATATAACATCAACTTTCAACAAATGACTCTTTATTTGGGACTGTGTAGCAAACTATATCCTAACTAAATGGAGACAAAAACGGTATAGGTCCCTAAAAGTGATGTCTGAAGATTTTGATAGCTGATGTGAATCTCAGAGAAAGAAAGAACATTTTCCTACTTAACATATCCGTAGGTTAAAATACATGGTAACTGAATTATGTATCATACCTAAGAAGAAAATATCTAATTACTTTAGTAATATGGTCACATTACAACACTTGAAACTATAATCGTAGACACCAAACATTGGCAACAATACCAAGCGTAAAGACCACATGCAGGTAAACTCTTTTTTATGATTGACTCTTCTAGAGTCTGGAACTGTCCACTGAACCGAGAACAATCTCTAATTTCAAAGAATTCAGTAGGGTAATTTAAACATGGTTAGGGTTTTGCTGTAAATGTTTTTGTCATTCTGTTTATTTACCAGTGAAAATTCAGCTTTAAGGTCACAAAATTTCTCATAGTATCCCCGGTTTTTATCCTGATACCGTATGCTAATTAAATTGTTTACGTATAATTTGTTAGCTTTACTTTCCTTATCACTTTCGTTGTCTGATATCTTAAATAATAACTGATCATATTTCTTATCTAAATTTTCAATGTTTTTTTCTCCTATGTATCATGTGTACAAAAGTTACAAAAAATAACAAAGGTAGAAACCCAAACAAAATGTATACTTGCGTGTTATGTACTGCTCTCGTGTCATTTAATATGCTGGTGCTTTTGGCACTGCAAACTTTCTGCTGTGCATTGTTTCCTTCTGAATCTGTAACTTACACATACCTCTCTGATGAAATATGAAGTATGTTCCTTTTGTCATGTCGGTAAAATAGCTTGCCCAGAGTTAGCGTTTTTATGCTATCCAAACCACCGATGTTAAACAAAATGCTTTGATCTTGTGTCTTGTACATAACGTGAAATATCTGCATTTCACTGCAGTATAGCTGGTATTTAGATACACCAGCAACTAACAGCGGTCAAGCAGATCTATAGGAAAAGGGTTATATTTGCAACATAATGCCTTATGACGTTTAGAGACTTAATGTGTTCAATAGATATGATTGACATGCACAGTTTTAACTTGCATCAGATATGTTCCTCATGTGAAATTTCACTTGTCTAAATCTGTACATTTGTCACGCATGTGTCTCACTTGTGTAATATGTGAAGACCGTGTCTTATGCTTGCCAGGCTTTTCAGGTCTGTATATCATTTACAGATGGGAGCATAACATGTGAATACTTTGTGTGTCTGACATGCATTTCACATGCTGAAACTGCCATATGCATATTCGGTAGAATAAAAGCCTATATCCTGGGCAATTAGTTTTATTTAAACGCAATCTCTTTGTTGTTTCTTCCTGGACTAAAATTCTACCTTTCACCCTGAGGTCCTACTTTGATACATTTTATCCAAAATTATCAACCGTTTGTTTTTAAACCGTGACTAAGAACCATATTTTAAAGCGTTTCGTCAAATTTACAAAGTTTTAGTGTTGAAATCGTAATACTATTTTATCGTTAGTTCCCCCATTGTTTTTATTACACCTTTACTGAAATTCCTAGGTCACTAAGAGGTGATCAGAATAATTGTAATGAAAATCTTACCCACTTACCATCATATCTTCTACTCAAAATCGATACTGTGTTTGTCATGTTACTCAGAATCCTCAACTTGCCACTCAAAAATTAGTCAATCATCAGAGGTTATTGTTCATGAAAACTTTACTAAAAAGAACTCTAGTCACTAGTCAGATCTAATAAATATATGTACCTACATATGATCTATTGAATTATTTAAATAAAAAGCAAACGCTTCGCGTAGCAAGGCTCATACCTACTCTGAAACGTAGGCAAGCTATGAAATGAGGGGGTATTTACATTCTCATTTTGATTTTGTATTCATATTTAGCACGGAATGAATAAAATTCCCACACTTATAAATAAGGCTTACAAACAAGAGCCAGCCGATAAACTAATTTTTATATGTGGAGGCGAGCAGTGTAGTCCTGAAGAGGGCTGCTCGGATGCTCAGGTGGCTGCCGAACTCCCATGCTACTTCGGTCACAAGAAGACGACCCTATGGCCTGAGCCGCCTGCATGCAGGGTTGTTACTACGGCTGCCAGTAAATCCACACCTGCCGCTTCGCCACTTCCCCGTCGCCGCAGGACTTGCAGGATGATGGAATGGGATAGTGATTTGGTGAAGTCATGACTTGCGCGTGAGAATTGGATTTCAGTTAGGAGGAGTTGCGCACTCGTCGATCTCACTCTCTCGTCCCCGCATATCTGGGTCCAGTGGCAAGACAGAGTCGAGACGGCTGGAGATAGGGGGGATGCAGTGGATGGCCAGCAGTGTCTAAGGTGTCTCACTGTGCCCTAGTCGCGTTCCACGTCGCTTGCTGTAACCGCCTTTCTGCCCGTTGATCAGCTGGTGGTTCCTCCGCGCAGTCCGCCGGGTCCAGTCTTCACATGCTTAGGTAGACAAACCTAGATCACCGAGGGTTTGAGACCCGACGGCTACCCTCAACCTGGTTTAGCCGGCCAGTCGAAGCCGTTGCCCGTGGTATGGCCGCTGCGCATGCTACAGCTACTGGGAGCCACAGGTGAGAGTTGAGTGACAGTTGGGGACCAAAGATGGACTAGCTACCCCATGGGAGTACGACTGCTACCCCGCCAGAGGTAATACCCCTCCCTGAACGCCCCATGCACCACATTTTTATATAGTATACATAGCAAGTTACATAACTCTTTTATATCATGGAAACAGTCAAGGTATACGTTCTCTCCCTTTATCTGTTGAAAACATTATTTATCCGCACATCCAATACCGGTCCAAACCTTCCAAATGCCCTGGAGTTGTTTATTCAGACGATTATCAACGCATGCAGAATGACTGTTACCATGTGGGTATGACTGTTACATGAACAAATTGACCTGTCTTAGCGTATAGTCCAATTATTGTATGGCCCTCTGTTTTATAACTAGCCTAGATAATTCACTTGTATACTTTTATGATAAGTAATTCGTTATTTCATGGATGAAAATTAAAACATGTATGATTTATATGAGAAAGAACCTATCAAATACTTTTTCAATGAATCTGTAGTGGAAATAGTCTTTGAAATCGTACAAGTAAAAGCTTTATCTAGCTGAAAATAAACCAGAAAAGGTTTTGATGGATATAATAAGAGAGTTGATATTCAAAAGTATGGGTTAACGTATTTAGTTATCTTAGAATAAAAGCATATGGAATAGCTCAGAAATAAATATATGAGAAAATCAGGATCTCAAAATAAACGTCTGACTTTGGTCCACGCAACCATGCATAATACTCATTAGAAAGCTTAAAAGGGGAGAATCCACAGGACGAATATTACGAGGAGGAGTTATCTCTATACGACAAACAAAACGACCACCTTGATTGAGAAAATTGTCAAAACTAAAACAAAATGTGAAGGTGATAGTGCTAAATGGATAGGATATGATGAATTATTGAGTAGTTTTAAGCTGGAGTCAAATCTGTCATTTTAAAGGTCTTAATTTATTGTACGCAAATTCACAATATCTACATCATTTAAATGGAAACAAGATTCAGATTGGGTTCATTGGTGAAATAGAATATCAACATATAAACTTCAAAGATGTAAACATTGTACAAAAATAATGAGATTTAAGTCGTGTTATAATGAAGGAAATTAGTAAGCAACGAATATGTACCTGCCAAGGTGGAAATGATGTAACAGGAGGTTGAGAATTCCAGTTATGCAAATGTAAATTTTACACGAGTTTTATAAATTGAAAACAGAAAAAGGCTAAAAACATTGCACTGGAATTTTCATTGAAAAAAAGGTGTAACATATAAATGTCAACAAATTTAATTCAACGTCAAAATGGTTGAGGGAGCGGTGGATTCAGAGATTCGTCCTTGTATACATTTTGAAAGGAATGAAAACTTATCGCATCCTATTTGTTGCACTTGGTCGAAAACCAGAGCCATTACTTGGTATTATTAACAGGGAAGAGACTAGAATGCGATTGCAACGTCCCTTAATTCCTCTTCCAGCAAGTAGAGACAAAATGTCAATAGAACTTCCTTTAGTTCCTGTTCTAGCTAAAATAATATAATAGAGATTGTGAATGAAACAATGGTAGCTAAACATATCAATTAGTTCTTAAATGAATATTTATTTAACATGAAAAGTAGGATGTTATCAGCATTGATTTAACTTCTTCGTCTTTAAAGAAGTTGAACCGTACTTATTGAAAGCCCGGTTTGATTTAGCTTTCGAAATCGGAATAATTTATGATACCAGCAGATTAATTCGTAGACGCTTTGTAAAATGGTATCTGAGCTAAGCATCAAAATTATATCAACTAATCTGAAATGAAAGGTAAAGGCCAATTAAAGATTCGATAACTACACACAAAATATGGACAGGCAATATATTTAGATACAAATGGATAAAATGTGTATCTCAACATCTTGATACATCCACACTAATAGGCGGAAACCCATACATAGGCTTACCAGATATCTTAAAATAATAAGCACAGTACATGTTTTATTTATCCAGTAGGATCTGCTATAACCCATCTCAGGGATAAAATGCATATGCCACAAAACATAACATTGATAACTATGAATCTTTGAATACGTTACTTAATAAACGACCTTTTTAGATTTATGATGTATATTATCCAGTAGACAAACATATAGTACCAATTAGAACAATAGAACGAGAAAGAGACATTCCCATACAGATGTTAATAGTATTCAACGGAAATAAAGCAAACCAAGATTCTTATTATTATTATTATTATTATTATTATTATTTAATACATTATTTATCAAGATTATTATTTAATACATTATTTATCAAGATTATTATTTAATACATTATTTATCAAGATTGGTATAAACCCAGTTTTGAAACAAAATCAACACAAATATCAAAGACAAGGGAGAACAATTTTGAGAAGATTGAATTTTGTCGTCAGGTTGAACTCATCTACAATCACGCAACAAAAATGCAGCTAAACTTTTAACACAATATAAATAATAGAAAAATGGATTTTCTTTTTAGATTTAAATTCTATCAAACTATAAACGTTCATCTTCTTTGTATTATGTGTTTGAAAGTAGCACTGAACGAATAAGTAGCATAAATAAGGATTTAATGTAAGTGCCTAAAGAGCCTGTAATCCAATTGCTCTACATTGCAGTGCTATACACGAAGACTCAAGAAAAGCAGTCACATAATATCATCAGGATGTTGCTTTGACATTGAATCAACTGACAATGACCGAGTTCATATTTTACAGAGGAGAAGACACCATAATTAAGTATTGTAAATACATCAAACCCATTTCATAAGCTGTTTTTAAATAACAAGCATGATATCCATTAATCAAGATAAAATATTACCTTTCCACCAATAGATATCATATATCTGAAATGGAGATTGCAATTTACTTTCATGATGATGAAGAGGCCAAAACATGCACACTACGAGATCATTATCATGTAACTGGAAAGAAATGTTTCAGATTTAAAGTGTAATTTAATCTAGAAATATCTAACGTGTATTCACCTATTTACTAATAATTTATCTGGGTACTATTCTCATCCGATTATTAAAGCCTTAGTTGAAAAATATCTAGTTCAAGATGTATCAGTAATGCCAAATAATGTTGAAAAATATATATTTCCTTTGGGGAGAATTTTGCAGTTCATAGATTTGCAAATAAATTGTAACGAATGTTTCAGATATGATATTTATTATTACGAATACGTGGATTCAGTTTGAAAGATTTAATAGACCCGAACAACCTTCAGTAAAATCATATTTAAATCTGTAACGAACCGCCAAGACGATGCAAAGGATAGACGCTTCTGTACTTGGTGCAGTATGAAACGTGTTGATCCTAACTATCCCTTGTTAAATGCATTGGCAGACATTCCTTGTCCAGGAAAGACCATGTGTTTCTGCTATCAAGGGCTACTGGGCAGCCCATTAGAAATGTCTTATGTTCTCTACGGGTTCTGACACTGGATTGTACCCATTCTTGTTATTCTCAGCATATATGTGGAGCTTTGGAGACCGGTTTCCCACTCAATAATATATACAAGAACCATTTTTATGTGTTCTTTGGGCGCTATCAAAATCCCTTGCAAACCCGAGTTTCTGGCTATGCACCATCTCTCATCAACAGCTCCATTTCCTATTGAAATGTCTAGTCACAGTCGCGTACGTGCTGGTGTTGATCAAGAGTGGTTCATTCGTCTAGTTAGGGAGTTAAAGGTTTACGTGGCTTCCTCTCTCAAGGGTTCATCTGAACGTTTAGCCGCCACAAGTTATATCTGACAAGACGTATCCGACCCTGACCAGGAATTACCTTTCTGTCATTAGAAATAAAGCCCATGCCATTATGAATGACGTTATGACAGCAATCTTCTGGCGCTTTCACATTATATTTTCATCCTTTGTCGTAAGGAAACCAAATAGAAGGGATTTACTGGGGGTGGGAAGTAAACTAATTTGAATCTAGAAATATGTAATACGAAAGTATTGCAACAATCACTACTCCCATCTATTAATCAATGGTTGCGAAGTAAATTAATGGATTCTCAAAATGATGGATGAACAACGTTAAGTAATAAACATAAATTATGCACATTTCTTTTTCCATACTACTACGAAGTGAGACAAATGAATCACTTTTTCGGCAGTCACAACTGGGTCGTCATGAAAAGAATAAGGTTTTGTTTTCAGACAGATTTGTTCGTGGGCTTAACTCGCAAACCTTGTGTGTTTCCTTGTTAGTTATTTTGAAGCACTTTCAATTTCTGCCGATGCAAACAAAATATTTATGAATTGCTTGTCTTTGTGTTTCATATATGACTGCTTTTGTCAGGAATACTTTTAAATTCACCTAAGTGTAACCAATGACACATTCTATTAAAGGGACTTTGGACTGGAGTACAGGTTACATCTTCACTCCAGTTGACTAATTATGACAGCTATTCTTTAACAAGCAAAATACTACTGTAAACTTGTTTTATTGAATATTCTGATCTGTGTAAAAATTTTATTACAATGTTATTGCTCTACTTCAAAAATGGATTAAGCATTATTAACACTTGTATAAATGACGCAGAATATACCGACTTATATAAAGGATTTTACCATCTCGAATCAATTGCATTTACTAATAACACATCCACTTTCTCGTCTATCTACACTATTCAGTCACTGATGATGTACCCTTGACAACTTGAAATAGGTGGCTTCTTATTTTGTCAATACAACATCAATCTTTACGAAGCACATATGATTAATACACCCCACCCCCACCTATTGTTTACTAACAACAAGAATGGTACCAGCAAGAATAAATGAATTCACTGTACTTAATGGCTTTGAAAGAAGCAAACGGCTGTTATAATTCTGCACTCACAGTGTATTGTCCGTTTTTAGTGGTCCATTCATTATGTATGAATTTATACTGTATTACCTCATATTATTAATTTTAATTTTAGTTCGCTTAGTTTAGCTATAAGGCCAAATGAGCAGATGGTATGGCCCGAACCCAGATTGAAGCAAATGGATGACATAGCAACATCTTCTCAAGCCTACATAGTCACTATTAGTAAACAGGCTAATACA
Organism: Megalonaias nervosa; assembly: GCA_016617855.1. NCBI lineage: Eukaryota > Metazoa > Mollusca > Bivalvia > Unionida > Unionidae > Megalonaias > Megalonaias nervosa. The sequence continues at coordinate 11,699 of JAECUM010065682.1, read as the reverse complement.
CAATTAAGCTTGCCATGAGCCATGATACCCAAATGATAACAAATATTGGTTCATCAGAGGTTTTTGATATGCACAATATGTTTAGTGTTAACAAACCCTCGCGACTTGAAGGCATTGATCCATGTTATTTTAAACTTAATTTTAAATTAATCCTCTTAAAGCCGTGACATTGTCAGTTTTCCTTGATTTCATCCTGTTCGTCAATATTGTGGGGCAATAGATTTGTCAGAATATATTTGCAGTTAGGAACTTCCTGAATGTATAACATATGCTAAATAGAAAGGTAGATAAATAAGTGTAAATTAGATTTAATGGTAGAAAGTATGATAATCAGATATGTTCGCTTATAGGGGATTAGAATATATATGGTTATGAATGTCCATTTATCAAGGTGTATTTAAAGCATAATTTTACTTTTTTATTCAGTTAATCAGTTAATATGTTACTGAGTGATAATGCCGTCTGCCATCATTTACAAGAGCAAAATTGATGACGTTTATATGCTGTTTATGATATTGTATGAGTATATCAAGCTCCACCGCCACCCTATCATTTGCAGACTAGTCAAGTTATAGGTGCTCCGTCATGGAAAATGACGTAATTGGTCGTGTCATGTGATCAACAGTGATGAAATAGGAAACTTTAACGTCTGTTTCAAACCCTGTAAACCTTGCATTGCTTCAAGAGAATACAGGTTCAGTATGCGTACATCAAATTTAGTGTGCGAACATCAAATTTAGTATGCGAACATCAACACCTATTGAGTAGGAAAAAAAAAACTATGGAGCTAGAGAGATAACTTCATCAAATTTTACTACTGGGTTGAAGAGAGTTGCATCCTTTAGATTTAGAGTACGTTTTCTGTGCTTTCGATGATGTTACCTATTTTTAAGGGAATGAAACACAAATAGTAACGGTACTGACTCACAATAAATGACAATCATTCTCGTTTGACACATTGATATGATAGAAACGGTTGGTGTTTTAACCGGCATGAAAGACCAAAACAGGTTTTGGCATGGAAAATGCTGTCTTTTTGGGACGGGTCAAGAGAAAATCTATTTTTTGCTAACGATACATCACCATGCCATTTCAGGAACAGTTAGACGTTGGTTACATGGACCATTGGCTTGAAGGAGCTCATGACCAATAAGTTCTATGGTAACAATAATATAGACTACTTTACAGAAAGACCCTTCTTGCTTACTGATGACTTAGATATTTACTAAACGTAAATTACTTGACATAATTATTGGACAACAGCAAAAGTATTTGTAAAAGTATTTAAACTTACAATTTAAGTGATTTTTGAAGATAAATATGCAATGAAGCATTCCAGTTTTCCGATAAATTTGCTTTGCGTTGTTATTTTATAAATATTTACTAGCGATAGAGCATCATTATCAGGTGTTACCTTTATCATGCAGTGTACATTGCTTGCAATACGGTTTCCAATGGTTAATATGAAATTGCATTCAGGACATCTAATCGGTCTCAAACGTTCTTCAGTTTAAGTTTGGTGATGGGTCATTTAATTGTAATTTTCTCAACATTACTGACCATCTGAATATTAAAACAACCCCAAAAAGATCAATACCCATTATTCCCATGAAAAAGCAAGAGCACTAAACTATTTCAAAATAATGTGGGAAATATATTTAAATTCCTGAATTATTTTTTCAAATGTATGTTTCTAACTTCACCATTGTTGCTGTTATTTAGAGGTTTAATAGCATTTTTGTGAGCAAGATAAGCCAGTCAAACTGTAGATGGAAGAACGAGAGAAAACTCCAGTACGGAAACAGAGTTACTCGAAGCTACTAACTGCTTTCTTCCATACCCATATTGGCCTAACTCATCGCTTTAACCCACGCGGAACGAGGTGAGGGGCAGTGCTCTGTAACGTCGAGCACTGTTGACCACTGGGCAACCCGGATTCCATCTGAGTGCTTTTATTGATGCTTTTGATGTAATTCGTTTATCCTGCTAGTTAGGTGTTTATAAATTAATATCTTATCCTATTATTTATGTGACAAAGTTAGATGCATTTGGCAAGTGGGATCAAGGGAGGTAAGTCTTTATAAATTATGTAATTTGGTATACCTTTTCCTAATTTAATTTAAAACTAAAACAAATATCACTATAATTACTAGATTAGACTTCACATCCGAAAATGCAGAGCAAGTACTCAGAAGCTGTAAAATTCTAGCACAAATGCTAGGAGTAACGACAATAATATTGCATTACGTATTTTTTTTTTTTAAAAAAAACTGGCTAAAATGAGCAGTAACCTCGCCGTTATGAAACAGTCAAATCGTTAGGTAATTCTGCGAAATGTGATTGGCGAGATGTAGCTATGCATTCACATCATGCACTTTTGCAAACTATCATTATTTGAAGAGGAGAATGAATCGTATAGAAAGTACACAAAATACTTTCCTGATGGCGGGTTCATGTAAAGCACGGCGCAAATGCAGTCATCTAACTCATCTTTTGTATATTTGTTCTCGAGGTAGCAAATCATTATTGTATACCAGTATATAATGCAGTTTTCTGATGGAACTCAAATACTAGAAAACTGCAGCACACACTCTCAGATCGACCTAGCAGTTTTATATTTACTCAGTGGTTAGTAATATAAAACATTATAAAATGTTTCCGGAGGAGTTGTAATATCTTTATGTAAAGCATTGACCATTCATAGCTTTTACTCGGATTTTCAAACATCTACTTAATCGTCTGAGAGATAAGTAGTATAACACAAAATGTTCATTAATTTCCGTAGGGAACTCTGTGTGAAAACATAATGTAAACCAGTAACAATAAAGTGATATAGAATAGCTTAAGGAACGGACATACTAAACTGTGGTCCCTAACTACAACCACACCCACCTTACCCCAACCTATCGACATGATACTGCCAATCCAATGGTCATGCTGGTATTAACATTAGTCTGACTAAATATGATAAATGTTGCTTTATTGCTGCTATTTACTGGTAACTTGCATTACATAATTATATATTGTCTACCTAGGATGAGTTATAATGTGGTTTAACATGTTTAAATACCCTATGTTTTGTATATAAGTACCATCATATAACAGAGCATTCTCATATAATTCCTTACGACTGCATGACACTGGTAACTTGTATGGTTCATTTATAATCAGGATCAGTATTTGTCAAATGTTCCTTGGAGGAAACCATTGAAATCTTCAGAAACAAACACCATGCAGTTATCTCACAATTTTGAAAACCTAATATATATGTGTAGACGAACCAGTGATAAGTATAATGTATGAACAATTTTATGTCATAACCAGTGATGAAAAACATTATCTTACATAGTTTGCTAAGTGAATTCAATGATACATAAACTTCGTGTTATTAAGATCCAATGGCCTTAAAATTAGTAATAGAAAGGTGTGAGAAAGAATAAGAATTGCTAAATTCAAAAGATAATTAATTTCCTTCGAAAACAAAATGAAAATGTAAAAATATAACTTACTGTTTGGCAAAATAAATCCCAGATAATCATAGAATATCGAATACAAGTCACAAGTATTAAATTTCTGAATAAACGTTAGTGATATTCCAAAATAAACAGTGAAAGTGGTGATGTAATTGTGTAGGCCTGTGTGATGTGTCAACAATCGTCTTTTGACTAGCAATAATAAATCCAAGAATATATACTTATTTGAATTTCACTATGAATTTAAGTCATTATTTCCAGGAATGTTATTTTCTAGCACTTTTTATTCAACGGAAGAATCACTTGAATTAAATAATTTGAATAAATAAATTCCAGCCCAAATGAAATACTGGACAAACCAATAATATAACTGATTCTGGTCAGATCTTAAAGCACGAATAAATAATTTCTAGAAAAACCAGATTGTATAGTCCTCTACTTGACCTCAGGTCACAAGTAACATTTTCCAAAATAAAATTATTACATACTGGAAAATGTCATTCTGAAAGGTTCCACAAGTTTAAAAGACAAATTTTAGGTATAATTAGAAACATATTACTATTATAATATAATACGCAGTAAACAGCAAGGAGACCAGATAATTCATGGGAAATTCCCGAAGTTCTAGACTAAGATTGAGATAAACACATTGTTAACGCAGCCAACATAAATGATTCTGGATACGTAGAAACTGAACTTGACTTTGGGCAATGTGCAGGAAAAGTATGCAATGATTAAAGGCAGTTTTGCAGTAACTATATGTAAAACAATAGTTCTTTTAGCATCTTCTATATTTACTGAGGAAACAATAGTTGCGAAATGAAAATGAACGTGCTTCTCGGTGAAATTTAATACAAACGTTATTAAGCAATGCAAACGAATCATTTAATCCAGCTGTGATGACAAGTGACAAGTACAGAAAATGAGTATATCAAATGTTTCCTTCTCTCTCTCTCTCTCTCTATCTCTCTCTCTCTCTCTACATACATACATACATACATACATACATACATACATATATATATATATATATATATATATATATATACAAGAGAGAGAGAGAGAGAGAGAGAGAGAAGAGAGAAGAGAGTACATGGAGTCTACAGTAGAGATAAGACTTTTGGATGGCATGTATATGACCAATTTCTCTTACCATGCGAACTTTCCCTGTATCGGTCTATTCTTATCCTTCTGTCATTACATGCATACATACATATATACATACATACATTCTTACATACATACATACATACATACATGAAAAGCGAAAACGAACTCTTAAGTTCCCGATAGATGATCTTATCACTTGTGTGCGTGAGTGTGTGTGTTCGTGTGATTTAAATTTTTAACGTAGCTTTAACAATCTCATATCGCTATGACGTCTCTTGTGTGGTAGTATATACTGATGTATGCACTGGGACATCATGCCGCAGACGTGTAACATGATGTCCCACCCAGTCATATTATCCTGACTCCAGGCCGACCAGTCCTTACACTAACCCCTGATTGCAGCGTTCCAAGTTAGGCTGCTGCTGGTACCATTTTTATAAGTCCTTGGGAAGACTCGGCAGGAGGTCGAAAAGCGACCTCCCACATCGCAACGGACGTTCTAATTACTTAGGCCACCGGTGCGGTCGCTTATCAATGGACTGAATGACAGATGCTTAACGACACGTCAACACAAGAGAGGTTATGACTTGTGAAGGTAATTGGAGTAAAGTGCCATGTTAGTTACAGAATATGTATCGGCATACTGCGTATCACAGTTGTTAGATAGATAAACGAGAGTCGTTAGAACTACGCAATGAAATCTCATTTATTTTAATGACTTGCATCAAGGTAAACGATTTAAGAAACGCTTCGTTTAGTTCATTAATTCATATCATTTCGTAAACTTCATATCTCTCAATGTGAGGAAATGAATTTTTCCCTGACCATGACACAGATAGTAGTGTTGTTATTATATTTATTAGCGTCAAACCAAAATGTGACAATTAATATCTTTGTCAGTTTATTATGCTACAGCATTGGGGTGTCGAGGATGATAGTACGGCAAGGGGTAAGGTGTTCATAAAGTACATGAACCATTCTCAGTAGCATTGTTGGTATACATATGAAGATATAAATGATAGAGTACGAGTTAACAGTGAAAATGAAGGTAATGGAAAATATGTGATTTCCAGTTTTTGCCTGATTTCGACTATACTATGCAGTTAAGCATTGCTTCCAGTAAACCGATATATCTACAGAAGATTTTGAGACAAACGAAATTCAAGTCTCGATCGATAATCTACTGAGGACTGAGGATGCGTTGAGATTAAATACATAGTCGAAAAAATAAATGAAATAAACCATACATTTTTTCACAACGAAATAAACTTAATCAGCAACACCTGCTCCACGTCGAACAATAGATGCCTTTGTGTTATATTATTATATTTGTCACGGACTTAATCTACTGACAGCCGATTTAGAAGACACTACCCTTAACGGCAAAACTGTCGTTGAAAAGCATGTTTAGTTTATATCTTACATGACCTAGTGTTTCCCGATTAAATTTTCGAAAATATGGTTCACAGTTTTGAAAATGGGCACAGCCAAATATCTGTACGGACGTGTATAGTACTATTCCCAATACGCAATATATTAATGACTAGATCACGAGAATGCTGAGAAGATTTGATTTATGACGTAATGGTTATAAATAACCCCAAATATTTCCTTTTTCCCTGAGCATAGGCTGGCTGAGATATACGTACTAAGGAATACTTTATTGATTAATGAAAAACGATTGCAATTGCGTTTAACTAAAGGACTGAACACACATGAAATATACGAGCAAGGTAACATATTGTATTTTGCTATCGCTAATACCATAAAAGCATTCATCAATGACAATTACCAACTTCGTATAAATGTATGATTATCTCCCTTGGCCATCACAGTAGCTGAACTAAAACATTTTTGTTAACATATTTAAAATACGCAAGGTCGAACGTTGGCAGATCATGTTTCTTTCTGCAAGTGCACATCCTTTAATTGTTTTGCAATTGGCTGCTGAATGTTTTATATTACCTGTATATACAAATAAATGTATACGTTGCACAGGTAAAATAGCAGATATTTGACCGGTAGGTTATTTGGTACATTAAATAGCATTCGACTACCACTGACTGGAGATATTCGCCACCCTGTATAATGAGTAGATCACGAGAATGTTGAGAAGAATTGATTTATGACGTAATGGTTATTAATAACCCCAAATACTTCCTTTTTCCCTGAGCATAGACTGGCTGACATATACGTACTAAGAAATACGATATTGATTCATGATAAACGATAGCAGCTGCGCTTAACTAAAGGACGGAACAGACATGAAAATTACGAGCAAGGTAACATATTGTATTTTGCTATCGCTAATACCATAAACGAATTCACAGGAGTCTGACGTTTCATTAATAAAATACGATGAAATCTCTGACAAACGAAATCACATTATCGGTACTATTAATTAACACGAGGAGTGCAGCGAATTAACCTTGATTTTCGCCACTACGGTCACAAAGTCTTTCTACAGGACTCCATCAGGCGGAAGCAGCCTATTTCACCAGATTCTACCCTGCAGTAAATTCGCGTTAGGGTCTAATACTCGTACCGATCACGGAGCAGAGTCTGTGTTATCTTTAAATACTACCGAATCCAGCATCCAGATTTCATTGATAAACGTCAGATTCCTGTGAAGCATTCACCATTGACAATTAACAACTTCGTATAAAATGTATGATCATCTCACTCAGATATCACAGTGGCTGAGCTAAAACATTTTTATTAATATGTTTAAAACACGTAAGGTCGAACGTTGGTAGTTCGTGTTTATTTTCTGCAAGTGCATATCCTTTAATTGTTTTGCAATTGCTGCTGAATGTTTTTTATTACCTGTATATACAAATATATATATACGTTGCACAGGTAAAATGGCAGACATTTGACCGGTAGGTTATTTGGTACATTAAATAGTATTCGACTCCCACTGACGGGAGATATTCGCCACCCTGTGTATATATATATATATATATATATATATATATATATATATATATATATATATATATATATATATATATATATAATTGGTTGAAAAAGAGAGAATGGAGGAATAAGGGGTTAATCAGAACATTGTAATATCGCATTATTTAAGATTGTTACGTAACACAACCGTATTGGTCGACATATGGCTATGATTACCTTTTAATACGTGGACTGCCCAAACGCATCAGCTAAGTGAAATTAGAAGAAATAAGATATCCAGCCTTACCGGTTTCTTTTATTTACAATTCAAGCCACGCCCACTTTATACAAATCACAGCACGACTCCCGAAATACACTTGCATATTATCTCCGATTACGTCTGTATAAGGCATGTTACTGCCACTATGCAAATCATTTTTGCATAATTGAAAGGGGACCGACCAACATTACGTCTACGTATGATCGCCATTACGAAAGGAAATATATGCACAACTTGTTAGTGCTCCAATCCAGCTGGATATACAGCATTTAAAGTATCATTTCTTATTTTGCTCACTTTTCAACCAATGTTATTGAGATACCACGCTTACCTTTTATAAGTAATACGTCTCTCACTAGACAGATGTGTGGCCAGGCTATTTCGAAGGACATAGCTCAGACTCTGAAACTAAGATAAAATTGTTACTCTCAAAGTGGTTATCTTACTCAACAAAGTTTATCAACTTCTGTGCAGGATTTCAAACGGTACATAATATTTTCAGAGAAGACTGATTGGGTACTTGTTCTCAAAAATATATCAATTGCTGAAAGGTAACTCTTTGTTTGGAGATAAAAGGAGAAAAGACATAAAATAATCATAACTTAGATTCCATGTATATAGAGGACTGATCTTAAACTGGGTTCCAAACGGTAATGAGAAATTATAATATAGGCGTGCTAGTGTGAAGATGCATAGTGAAATGTATCATTTGTATCAAAGTACAGTGTTTTCAATAACCCCTGAGGAATTTGGATAAGGTTATTTAATTCTGAGTCATTTTTTCTTCCGAAACTGAGTGAAACATGTTAAATTATGGGTAATGATGAAAACTGCATATTTGATCAAACGAAATTCCAGTAAACAGTTAATTCGGTATTTTTACTAATGTGCGACCTTTGCATTTATACAGTTCAGATTGATGTGTGCATACAGTATGCTTTTATCTTTAAAACTCGTATCAAATATACAGTACTATATTTATGCATAGTTTACATGTCAATAGTTTTATAAAATGATGTAATACATTTTGATGTGAAACAGTTTTTAACTTAACTCATTCGCAAGATCATGCTTATTTTATATCAAAATACTTTTCATTCTATGTCTCATTAAGCATTAAACATCATCTTTTTTTAACTAAAACTTTATCCAGTCCGTATTTACTACATTATGTTCGTAGGCAAAAAAAGAAAATGTTTTTTGCTGTGGGTCAGCGGAAAGAACGAGCTTGATACGGCACAGGACTGATAAGATCTTTGATGTTCATACGCCTTATCAAAGGAGTTCTTAAATCCAAATCGTTACAAAGTACTTATTTGGTTTTGCATTTATTACATATCCTATTTTTATTAACCCATTATTTTCACACATTTAATGTATCCTTCAAAAATGAATTAAGGCATTTGGACATTTAAAACAAGATAATGAACATTCAGTCCGCTGAAAAATCGAAAAAAAACCCCCAAAAAAACAAACCAAAACAAAACGAGACGTTGTCCTATATGTACCCGTTGCTTGGTCACAATAAATACTGTGCATGGATTTACTCCTCCGCTTTGGAGCTTTAACAAACATTTAATACTGGATATAAGAATGGATTTAAACCGTCAACCATAGACAAATTGTGTTTTCTTATTTCTCAAAGGGATCTTAAGTTTTGTGAATGCATATTACGTTTCCAAGCAAATGGTGGGGAAATTTTAATATGCTCAAACTAATAATACAGAAAGCTCATTGCTTTACAGTACTTTCAAATTTTATGTTTTGTGATTACATTATAGGACATTATTGATTAACTTTAATGTGATAATCTACGCATTTTGTAATTCTTGTCCAAATCAAGAAGATCCAATCTCCTTCTTACGTCCGGCTTAATCTTCATTTGTATTAATCATTTAGATATTTTGTTTTTAACAAGAAACCGTGAAACAATATTGTTTTCTTTTACTTTTATTTTCTTCAAAATGACCAAGAATATTTAGGACCTAAAACTAAATGCAATTTCCTGCTTCTGCCCCAGTGATGAAAAATGTTGAACAACATTTCAACAAGATGTAATTCCTATGTATTTCAAAGTCAATAGAGCTGGTGCTCTCTGTGATACGTAGAACTTTATCTTCCAAATATTTATAAATTGTATCTTTAAGTTTACAACAGGAATTCGATTTTTCTGAACCATTAATAGACAAATTGAAACTTTCACCAATTGTACATTTTAAAAGGAACAAGAAAAACATTCTGGAGACTATATTTTGAAAGTCTGAAATTGAAATAGTTTTCTGGCTGGTGTTAGTATTTTATAGTATTTACATTTTGAAGTGTTTCTCCCATAATTGTATACGTGTTACAGCTGGGAAGGAGATAAAGAGACAGCTCACAATTTTATGTTATTTGATTTGTTAAAACTGTTTGCTTAACGTGTTTACTCCGCGAATGTAGCACTTTTTAGCAGGATAGAAACACTCATGAAGATAAAATGCTGTAACGCTAGTTATCATCCTTTAAGTGTCATGATGTAACTCTTTGGTGACTGTGAAGATTTTATCTGGTGAATAATACGAACCATCCAGTTTCATTAACGTGAAATGTTGGTACCTGTATAGGTGTCTAATTCAGCAAGAGTAATGCTGATAATTTCCATTTTCTTTAAAAAATGGGACATCTTTAACATGCCTTGAAATGTACATCACTTCCTGTTTCCTTCTTACTGCGGCAGGATTTTAAAAATACTTTCACCATATGATTTCAACTCAAACTATATGATGTCGTTATCTCAGTCATATATGATGTTACTTCGCATACCAGTTACATCTGGGAATTCAATATTTTGTCAAGATATTGCTGTCAACATCGACCAGAGCCAGATTAAGGCTTTCTGGGTGGGGAGGGGCTCTTAAGATTTGGAGCACTTACACATCTTGAAATTAGTCCATAAACTGTCATTGATATGTGTTTAATCATTAGGGCTATATTATGCTAAGTATTAGGCGGTTTAGACCTATGTATGTAATTCTATACACTTAAACGGGAAGGCAAGCACGTGACATGCGGGAATGGGGGAGGGGGTGCCTGAGCAGGGGCAATCTGTGAAATGCCGTAAATGTTTTGTTTTGGTTATACTACTCGTAGTTAGGATAGAGTCTAGAGAGCACGGTTCGTAGTCTGAATGATTTGATATCAGAATTGTTATCGACATTTCCGTTAACAGCTTAAATGATCATCGTAGTATTTTCAACAATGCAAGTGTCCCGTATGTTGTCGCAAATTCATCACTGAATATAGCGGATATTACGTTCAATCGTTGGATGTTTGAAATTTTCTTTTGCGACACAGTGAACTAGTCCACATTGTCAGCTTTATCATCTCTATATACAATAGGCTCAAACAGTTTGTTTAGTTCACCATCAGAGAAATTTAATAAATCAAAAGCCCCGGCGTCTGCTACACAAGCGTACATTGTTTGCTTTCAATAAAACTGTAGTTCCAAACAGATGATACTATTTTTAGACATACGGGTCGTGCAGTATGAAGAAATACCTGGCGACTCTGACAATGTAAAATTAATGGAGAAAATAAAGACGATATAATAATTATAGACTGCTGCATTTGTATGAGAAATCTGAAAGAAGTTATTACGCTATATTGCCCGACGTTAGGAGTATATTTATTTAAAATATTGTTTTCCAGTAATCAATGCAAAGGTATTTTTTTTCGTCATATTTTAGCACAATGCTAGTAAAGAAAAGTATGCTTTATCTCTTTAAAATATTTCGTTTCTCCACCCATTCCACATCATACACACACGCACACACACAAGAACACACACGCACAGGCATACATACACAAATACATTTCTTTCGCACCATCCAAATCCTTCTTATTGTTATTATCATTACAGACATCTTGACATATTGGCCATCACTGATCTTCTATTTTCT
>JAECUM010065680.1:0-17077 GCA_016617855.1 Megalonaias nervosa | reverse complement strand
GTATGTATAATAATTCTGAAAAATTAATATCTTACATATAGAAAAAGAGTGAAAAGCATTCTCTTTAGGAAATTTTAATCATTTAATTTCATGACTTAGGGATTTAACATTTAAGGAAAATGAGAAGCAGAAAAATACATCAAGATAATATATCTTTCTTTAGGTTCATTAAACTATTTACGATGTATTAAGTAAAAAGTTTTCAAATAAATGCATAGAATACTGAAAATATATTAAATCCGACTAAAAGTGTCAGATTAAAATCCATGCTTAATCGCAGTAGTAATGAGCCCTAAAAGTATTATGTGATTAATTGTGAGTAAATCTGAAATAATGAACTGAAGCTTAGAGTCTTTATTGTATTAACAATGCATAATTTATTACAGACTCGAACAAATGAAGGATGGACTATGAATTATACACCCAAACAGAATATTACATTAAGAGGACCACAAGCAAAGTGCAGTAGTGAAGGAGAGTACAAAATATCCATTAGTGACACAGATAAAAGTTCAGCGTCATCGCAAATTGTATCACTGGAAATCAACGGTATGCTTGAATTGACGAAAACCGAACCACCAAAGTAACAACCATTAAAACAATTTGGTGTTTAAATGTATTCACATCGACTCTAGGATATTTGTATTGTTCAGCAAGACGTACGACTATCAGACAGAAGAGAGACTACATTAAAGTGTCTTGTCATGAATAACAATATTACATCCGTTATTCATCTCTTATATTTTTACAAGAGTTAGACGAAAGGAGTTTGTGTATAACATACATTAGGATTTGGCTATACCAGTTCCTTGTTTAGCTGTTGGATTTTATCCTTTTTCCTTCCTGTCATCATTACTTCTTTTATTATATCATTCTTTTTGTGCGTCAGATTTGCAAGCATGATTTTGCATACCTTAGTGTATTGTGGAATTCGTACGTAATTCTTTATACAGCTCATTGTCTCGACACAATTTATCCAAACAATATGTTTTCTCTTGCAGGATACCCCGAGCTTGTGGCAGATTCGGACCTTAATATGACAAAGTTAAATTGTTCGAAAGAAGCACAGTGCATGTCTAGTGCTCAGTGTCAAGATGGATACAGACTTCACATGTTTCCATCTATCTATCCGGTTATAGCCTTTTCTCAAATCTGTTATACAAACTACTCTGATTCTGCTGGATGGACGTCACTTTGTAGAGGACCAACTCAAACAGATTTTCTCAATGTATCATATACTGTCGAATGCATACTATCCGACATGAAACAGACAATAACCAAGAATATCACTATATGCTGAATACAACGTATACTTTTGCTCCGTTGTGTTAAAAAGTATTGATTATTCATAATCGTCTAATCCCCTCAAAGAAAAACACATCAAACATGAACTTGTTTTAGTACTGAATATCAAGGAGGTTAGTCTTGATGTTTGTTCTTCGTTATTTCATTTTGTGTTTAGGATATCTAAGTAATCCAGTATTGAAAGTCCCTGCATAGGAAAACTGTCAACTACTGCGTCTACGATTAGCACTATGGCCTAATAGAACGGTGGAGTAAATATCCATTTAATACTGCATTATAATGTTACAAATCTAATTACGAAAATGGTGAACAGAAATTGAAGAATTTTGATTACAATAATTCTCACTATCTATAGAGTCTTAATTTAAAATTAAACTTTTAATAACTTTGATGGAACCATATTGATTATCATACTTAACAGAAAAATTCAATTACTTTCGACCACTAAATTTTTGTCTAATTAAGTACGATGAGACCTATTTGCTTTTCTTTTTGAATGTCACATTGATAATTGTGTCGTTGATGTATTTAATAGTCTTGTAAAGAAGCTGTTTACTTCATACCTTACCAGGTTACGGACGGAATATGTATGTATTTATATTTTTTCAAAACTCTATCATGGTCGTTCTAACAACTCGACACGTAGCAATTGGAGCTGCTACTTTCAAAAGTATGACTTCTTTTAACACAGGAAGTGACATTTGACACGTTTCATTATTTGTTCATTGATTACCATCCAAACATGTAAATGGCGAGAGAAAGAGACACAATCGAGGTGTGAATGAGAACAAAATTGGATAATTGACAAATGAAGAAAACTGCTTGACTGTTTCGACCGACTGATGTGTCCTTTTAATCTTAATATTCCAAAAATGTATCCTTCATGGCTACGCAGTCTTTCATGCCAAACCTTAGATATTTCGCCTCTAGAGACTGCATAGATCAGTTTGAATGAATAACATGTTCATTATAGTACGTTATCTTTTTCTGACAAATCCCATGTAGGACTATATTTCGATGAACAAAGATGATTTTCTTTGTCAAGGACGACTGGTGTAAAGCGCTCTCATATACCAATCAGCGCCATCTCACCTTTGTCAACGTAGATTCGCTTCTCGGGCTCAGCTAATGTGAGTGTGTAAGAAAGTTTGCCAGTGACGTCTCGTATGTAGGTGGCTCTTACCGGGCTTTTCCTGGGTTCTTCCTCTACCAGTTATACTCGCCGTCTTGTTAAACTCACAACAACAACCATTTAAAGAAGCCTTGTAACTTTATTCTCGATAAAGTACAGGTGGCAACGGAAAATCTTCAAAACTTGGTTTAATATCAAACTATAATAACATACTTCATAAGTGCCAAGAAACTACAATGTAAGTTTTATCAACATTATACACAAAATGTTGAGCACATCTGAATACGGTAAAGTCAGAAATATTCATGAACAGTTTGATTTCGTTTATTTAGCTGCTAACAAATATCGACAAAGTTGGAATCGCAACTAAAAACAGCGTTGTTGGATTGTTTAAACGGGTAAGCGGTTTAATCAGATGACATTTTATCCCCACGAAGCCTCCGTTTACTGCCCTTCCACAAAATATTATTTCCTCCAGTATTTATGATTTTTCAGCAATTTTCGATGGCCATAAAATCCTAAACATTGTCATATTTTCAGAAACGGTAATGGATAAGTTATGAAAAGTCAAGATCCTCGTCATGATCTAATCAACTGCGACCACAAGCATTTATAGTTTATTAAATAAAAAAGTATGATCGGATGCTAAAGAATGGCTTGTTTGGAATTTAATAGTGAGGTAGCCAAATATTTCTTTTATTTCGTTTTTAACAAATTAGAACCTTGAACTAAACGCCAATGCTAGCGAATGAAATAACAAGTAAACTACCTAAAGTATTATACAAAAACAGAAGATGACTAAGTGTAAAAAAATAAAACTAGTCTACGTAAGATTACATCATTTTGCGTATGCAATATTTGATGAGGACAATTATTCTTTCTTGGCCATTTTAAAATACTAAGGATTTATAAATGTACTATTATTGTGTCTGATTACAAAAATTGTTCTATGAATTAGGAGGGCCTATTGGACTAATCAAATGGCTTTGTATTTTAATCTAATGTATTAAAGCTGTTTCATCAAGGACCATACAAGCATATGGCACAGAAGTTTTTTTTTTTTATTGTAAATATTTGCAAACAATTTTTTTATTGCTACCTCCAAACCAAATGATCATCAGATATTGTTATCTAATCCATTAATAATGTAAAACATTTAGCATTTCACCTAATATCTCACACGTCACAACACGGTAGAGTTAGATAGATTCAATTTGTGTTTATGTTCCTTGATAACGAAAGTATTCTTTGATATCGTTTCTATTACTGTCGTTATTTTTCACATCATCAGACACGATAATCTATGTGCATTACAATATTGGAACACATTCTTTGGGTTTACGATATCTAATATATTTTATAGTGGTAGCTTGTTGAATAGTACTTCCAACGTGGAATATATTTGTTGGTCATCATTGGTAGTATATATGACAATAAACGTATTTAAGTACATTAACCTGTACTTCCAAAATCATATAATGATAATCAGGTAATTATAACTGAGGATGCTTTTTATTGTCAACATCAAAACGTAATTATTTTCATTACAATATTTAGTCATACAACAATTGAATTTTTCCTCATAACCATTGATCTTGTATAATGTTAAACATTTTTCAAAGGCTTTACATAATTTTCTATTGGCTGAATTGTTTTTCATTTGTTGAAACACATACTTTAAGCTTGATTATCACTATCAAAAGTGTATGATACACACATTAATCATCCCTTAAATGTAGCAGATTGAATTTAATTTTGATCCTTCATCGTATAGGTTGAATGTACTATTTACTGATGTTGCCGTTGCAGGAATAACTCTAAATATAACAAAGATGGATATATAATATATAACACTTTCTATATGCAAAACATTATCATGTTAAGCAATCATATAATTCTATAACTTTAACTTGTGTTTTCATTAATATTGTGTTAATTTGGAAAGTCAAATTTAGATTACAATGCGAAAGTCTCAATTTCATGATTGTTGCTTCCTCAAACAAAAACAGTTTGTGTATAATTTAGTAACGATGATTCAGACAAAACTATCCACACATAACTTTCCTATAATTGCCACATACTAAAGTTACGCCAATCGTAATCGGAATACTTTAACTATGTTTTTGTTTAATAATCACTGTATAGTTCTGCTTTGTAACGAAATAATCTGTTTTAAACATAGCAGATAATAATTTTATGTCAGAATATCCTGATGTTTGATTTTCTACTATAATGTTGTCAATTAGCACTCCAGTATATCTGCATTTTGTAAAGTCTACCCAAAATATTTTAACTGTGTTTTGATCAACAGCATGTTATAGTTTGGACAGTTTTGAGCTAAAATTGCTTAACAATAATTTTATCATCTTGAACATTAATTTTATTGTCAACATTGTTTGTTATGTGTCAAGTCAAAATTATTAATAACTATATAGCTTGATTTTACCTTATTTTTCGTCGTATCTAATGTACATCCATTGAATGACCAGAGTTGTTAAGGAAAGTTCTATCATATATGATTGCGAAAATTGGTAGTAATATCGACTAAATGTTAGTAGAACTGTCCTGGGCGTTTGCAGTGTCAGCCAGATTGGTAACATTCTTCATTTTAGCATTACTGTACCATTTTGTGGAACCACTACCTACTTGACCAAGTCTAGCAATTTCTCCTCGCTTATTTTGATCAGTAAACCAGCAGAATTTTGTGAAATGTACAGTGTGCCTGAACGTAGTCGTAAATAATTATATCTTTTCCTTTCGAGTTTGAAAGCAAAAGTCTTTCTAGAAGAATATTGGAAAAACAAATCGTTCTTATTTTGTAAACATTGTCAGTGAAATTGATTAACAAATCTTCATTGTATCACTATTTTTGACCAAAGTAATTTCCTATAATTTTATAAACTTTTATCAACTGTTCCAAATTGTTGATCCATAAAATTTATTATAAGTGTGTTGACATCAGTAGTGGCGTTCTACAGTTTTGTATTTTGCATAGGGTTAGAATTTTAAAGAAAAAGACTTCCTCCGGGTTTCCTCACTAGTTATACTGTCTATTTAAAAAAGACCTTGTATATCTTAGGTGTTGTTCAAAGAACTTTTAATTCCCTTTATTTTGGTGTATGATTGATGGGTGTAATATGGGTTATAGAGCATACAGCTTGGCCTTACTCCAGTTGTGCACCTTTCAAAAAGTGCTAGCTCCACTTGGTCATTTTCACTTCCTGAACTTCAGAGGTAAATTGTAAAAAAAGAGCCGATAACTTTTTTGACATTTTATATATTTGTTAATTCATTCATTGCACTTTCAGAAGCTGGTATTGTCTAGTCTGGCAAAATTCATTTTCCCTATTTTAAAAGCTACTAAGGATAGCGTACTTTAGACAAATTCAGGCTGATTTTTGGAACACAAGGGAGCAGTCATTTTAGGTAGCAGTGTGCTAAGATCATTTAGAATTTCCAAAAGTACAATATCCAAAGAAATGTCAGCCACATTACATCAAAGTAGCATAGAGGTATGCCAACAGTCTCTCCACTGTGCATGTTTTAAATGCAAACAACTTCACCATACATACATTACTCTCTCAAAAGTACATAATAACTGGTGAGCGCCCCCAGTATGAACATTTTCATGTGGAAGGGCCGTCCATTCAGTACGTACCCACGGGAAAGGGGATAGTGGTTTGAGCTTTGTGTATGTGTGCTTATGGTGGAGGTGAGGTAAGATAAAAGTAGTAAGTACGCACATAAATGCACAAACTGTATTATAGCTACTACAAGTACAACCTGAGTGCCTTAGCCAACAAGAAAAAACTTATAATATTTGTAAACCTTCCCGCTTGCTTTTATCCCCTACCGATTTTGAAAAGGAAAATCATCAAAGAGATACGAAAAAAAAAAAAACCCAAAAAACCATTAAAACTGGTCATTTCATTTAATAATTTATAATTTCTAAAATAAATGTCACAAGGGGGTTCCTAATACTGTCAACTTAACCTCGTTTCAAACCAAGCGGAAGCTCTGGATTGAAAGAAGCAGACAGAGTGATGACTGTCCCTCTCTTAGTTTCTAGAACAGTCTATACGTTTGTTCCCAAGCATGTTTATACATTCCAAATTGCCGATGTATAACTCCTTTGATTTGTGCTGTTCATCACTATCAAACAGTGAGATTAAGAAACAAACGTGCTCATTATGTAGCATTTATCATGTACTCCAAGCCTGTGCCAAACGCCACAAGAAGAGAGCACATGATAAAACTGATTTAGCAGCTGAGGTCATGGACACCGATCGTGATGTTATAACTATAGAACTATGAAGTGGGGGTATTAAGCAAAATCGTTTGTATGAAAGTGAAGGGTAGAAAAAGTACACCCTGCAACAAAGGGAGAGTTGATGTCGAATATAGCAGCGTTTTGGGGTACTTACTAATTGAACTACCTCCAGCTGAATTACTTCCACTAACAAGTTGTTCTAATTTTACAATCATATGATTATTAGTTTTAGATTTTGTAATATTTATGATGATCCAGGTTGAGGCCCAACTCCACGATAAACGCATTCATCCAAATGAGTTTTGATTGTTACAACTGTCTGTCATTGTGCATATTTGGAAGTATCCAGTTGTATATCACTACTATCTTTAGTAACACTTATGTGGCTCATACAGTTGTACACTATATATGGACAAATATTCTATACGCATAAACTAAACTTAACAGAGGCTCGTTAAGAAAATTATTAGTCAAGGAGTTATACAATAATCTCCAAAAATATGAAACTTTGAAATTACTTGTTGCAATAATTTGATAATAATAATGTTATTTCTTTTACAAATTGCACAATAAGAAAAATATGATGTAATCTACTTTGGCGAAATCTTAACTGTGTAGTTATATTCATATTTGACAATGTTTTTTTTTTTTTTTAACTTTTCAACTACACATAAAAACAATACAGAAAGCTAACCTGAAGCTTTCGTCCTCACGCTAAGGACTTCATCAGCAGATTGATTTAATTTCTTCTCAATGTTAACTGGTGATATACAATTGGATACTTCTAAATATGCAAACAGTCAGTACAGATTAATCTATTGTTGTGTATGTAGTTGAAAATGTCAAAACATTGTCAAATATTGTTTAATCTATATTGAATATAATAACGTAGAATTACACAAACATGCTGCATGTTGTATACCAACTAAGAGCGTATTTCCATTAATTAGTATACAGTTCATGTTGTATTTTACTCCGTATTAAGTCATATTCTCGTAATAACATTTTGTTTTAATAATGTTTGGCAAAATAGGAATGTTAAAAGTATCATATAATTTTTGAAATAAGTAAACATGTATGAGAGTTTCTTTCTTGGAAATTGAGTTCGGATAATCTTAACGTTTTATAATTCATATTTAATACATTGTTCTATAACTCATTATATAATATATCTATAAATTTTACTTTAATGTGGCATTATATACTATTGTACATAACGTACTAATATTTGTGAACCCGGAGAGAAAGGATACGATGATGCTAAGAAAACTAATTACAAAATAGATGGCAGATATTTAACTTTTAAAGAAACAAAAATTACAAGAAAATATTGGCAAGTAGACTACGCCCATAATAGACCCCCTGTAAAGGAACAAACTAAAAAAAAATGCTTTTACGTCCTAACAGGTAAAAATTTCACCACCAGCTCTCACTGCATCAATGTCACCAGATCTACCTAAATCATACGTACAAAGAATAAAACCTTAAAGCCAAATAACAGGTCCACCAGTATAAACATATGCACATTTAACTTGTAATGTTTATTGGCTTCTTTTAATGATTATACGCTATGTATATCTACTTTTTCTAATCGACCTTAGTCCAAATTAACTTAATGATCTTATTTAAGTAGTCTTAGTCCAAAATCAGCTTAATAGTCTACCTGACCAATTCCATTTATATTATAAGCATAATAATACATAACTAATATTTCTCTATGATTATATATTGAAAATTCAGATCGTTATTAATGGAGATAAACACGTTTACTTGTATCTGAATTTAGGATACTAAACTTGTTGGCAATTATGAATGTTGTAAAAGGAGACTGACCTAGGTCCTGCCTCTGTTATTGTATTTTAACTTTTTATACCAATGTTGTTTATTAGAAATGTTACTCATTTGTGCCTTAACATCCAAAGCGAAATCAGTTTTAATGTTGTGTTAAGTTTTCAATTTGTGTGGATTTATTTATTTAAATTATTCACTGGAAAAACAAGTGCTCATAAATACTATTGGACTAAGTCACTAATTTGGAATTATAGTGAATTCAGTCACGGTCATTTAGGATAATATTTCGATACATCAAAAGACTTGGCACATCGCCACATTCCAGGGCCTTAGCACATTAGCACTTTCGAGACTACAGGCACATTAACACATTAAATATTGGAAATTATTTGGAACACCAATGCAATTTAATTGAAGCTTCATACATTTGGACGTGTGATAGAACTTATATGACTCTCTGGGATTTAGTTCACAATACTGTAAGTTCTTTTTATTTGTTCACGTTGTATTCCAGGGAAATAAATTATTTGTTATATTTTACAAAACTTGTTGTTTTTTTTCTCGTCACCTAAACCTAAGGGTGTATAACTCCAAAAAGCTATTTCTATGTAAGGATCCGACGATTAATATTTGCGACTGAATATGCTGGGAAAGGGAGCTAAATCATTATGATAGGCAATGCAAAGATGAATGTGACAATTCAGAAGATCATTTTTTTGCAGAGGTACTCTACGAACAATAACTAGGACAATGAATAAAATATATTCAGATGTAAATAATATTCCTTACTCATGGTTAATATTACCCACGAACTCACTTCCAACCAAACCAAAGAACCTCTTTGCACTATACAACTCAAACACCTACCATCATACTAAGCGACAACAAAATATCAACGAAGCTCCACAAACGAATATGACGCAAATGAGTGACAAGATATGTTGGTAGAAAGTTGATAAAAATTTTCACGTCCTCTATTCGACAAAATCGTAGCACAAAAATCCATATCCTTATGGTACATCAATATGACAATCCTAATGAAAATGAAAGAATATCGGAATGTGACAATCTTAATGAAAATAAAAGAATAGATAAATCTGTTTGAAAATGACAACAAAAAATATGTCAATATGATAACCTTATTGAAAATAAAAAAATAATATGTGGCTGGAATTTGTTAACAGTAGCACCCCAAAACATATCTGGAAAAATTACTTCTGCCCACACTAGTGATGGACTAGGTTATCACATACATGTAACTGAATGGTCATAAACACAATTTTTCATACACTTAAGTGTCAACAAAAACCCCCACAAAAGTTGTCACTGGCTTTGCGTAATGTTGCGGGTGACATCAGAACCTCATAGTGTTGATGGTTGGGGAGGAATGGGTACTTGACCTGAATTCAGTGGTGTTGTGCTAAATAAAGTGAGAGAAAGTAATGAAGTGAGGAAACGCATGCGACAAAGATGCAAGGGGGTGGGGACAATGGTGAGCGCAAAAAAGTAAGGGTACGAGCAAAAAAGTAAGGGAACGCTGTTCCCACAGCACTACACCCTGCCTAAATTGCACACTTTGGGCTTCTCACAGGCATTCACTTTCTGTTGACATTAGTGGGAAGAGGATTTCTTCGTACGAATAAGATGTTGTACACACATCTCTGTTCTCTATACACCACTGGCAAAAGTGGACGTTGGCTGTTGGTGTCTAACATGAACCTAACAGTCAATAAATGACGTAGACTGACAACATAGATTATCAGTTACGTATACTAGATGAATATGGCAGTCTGTGAATAACGTTTCACTTCTCATGCTGCTGACATATAGACAAAACAAGGGCAATTGACAACCAGAAACGGCCCTAGGATGTGCGGGGCCCAAGGCAGCAAGCTATGAACGGGGCCTCAAACAAAAAATTGCATTGCTGAGTTGATTTCCGTCAGCAGCGCGGGGCCCGTGAAAGAGCGGGGCCCAAGACGGTTGCCTCATTCGCCTTGCCCTAGGGCCGGCCTGTTGACAACCTTGCCAACATCAAAGGACGCAAACCTTGTAGGTGTAATATCCTGGGGTTAATGCTGTCCTGTATGTGCATACGTCCGCGCTAGGAATATCAACCAGGCTTGGAGAAGTTATTTTACCAACATGCACGAGATTACGTTGATACATATCCAGAGAGCTGGCCTTAATCTTTCGCCGATCAAAATTTTGGCTAAATGCAGCACGTACATTGAATTCCTCTTGAAATTCATTATTCCACAAAATCGTTGTGGCAATATCGCTAAATATCCCCCGCGGGGGATATTTAATAGGATGATGACCTCGATCACATAAACGCTTGAAATCTAACATATTTTGAAAGCCGTACTGGATATAAGAAGAAAAAAGTTTGATATTATTCATGTCTAATACAATCAAATAAACAAACCTTCAACTGTATGCTGCGAATAAAACTATTTATCTTCGACATAAAAAAGTCACAATTTAGAGTCCGTTACTCTGTGATAATTACCGCTTTTAATCCGTAATACAGAATTTGGAAATGATGGCAATGATTCACATTAGTTTTTATAACATCAACATACAATTCTAACTTATTTCATTCTTTGTACGGAGTAAACCTCATTATTGTAATCACATTCGTGAATAATCAAGATATTCTCTTCAAAATTTCATGGAAATTTCTTATACAGAATGAAGTTCATTATTATATGCACATTCTTGGATATTAATGGGGTTTATTCCGTCTAAGATGGAATTTCCATTTCATACATGTTTGAATAGAGCCCAGAGGTTTTATTAATCTCTAACTTATTTACCTAAGAAATTGCATGATTAGTCATATCAGCGAGGTTTGTTCCGTCCAAATATAAATTTATTTCTATTTCATAAAACCTTTCTTAAATAAATAAAGCATAAATGACTCAAAATTTATAATTAGTTCA
Source organism: Megalonaias nervosa (assembly GCA_016617855.1). Taxonomy (NCBI): domain Eukaryota; kingdom Metazoa; phylum Mollusca; class Bivalvia; order Unionida; family Unionidae; genus Megalonaias; species Megalonaias nervosa. Next base: position 5,634 of record JAECUM010065680.1, on the reverse strand, counting down.
TGTTTATTTCTATTTGTATAAATATTGTTATTTTACATTAAGTGACATAAATAATGAGCATGTACATGTGAGCATGCGTAATGAGCATGTGAAATTAGACATTGAAAGTGCAAAGTTAATAAAACTATCCTTTATTTTGGTGTAATTACAAACGGATTAAGTCCAGAGGATGAAGAAGAATAATTATTTTACATTAACTAGTGGATGAATAAAAATAATTATTTTGCATTAAATAATAAAAATATCCTGCGCACGGAAAATATCTTCTCTATAATGTTACACAAAATGATTCATTATTTCGTGCAAAGAGTAATACATGTTCCTGCATTACTTCGTAGCTGAGCAAAGAGATAGGTGATCATAAAGTTAAGAAGCATGTGCAAATAAGGCAATGGCTAAAAATACAGGGAATATATATATATTTTATCGACTGACATTCGAGACGTTATTGGTATGGTTTCGTTGTACCCATTTTATATAAGACGTTTATTTTTGACCCAAGGTTTGACCATTTCCGACGAAATTTCGTTTGTACATTGTTTACGTGAACGGATTAAACTCGCGAGTATTGTTTGAGTGGACCCGGCTGCTAAATCTTGAAGGTGACGCAGGTACGGTTCGTAATTATCAAGCTTTTTCCGATTATTTCCACGCAGAAATTATGCATCGTATGCCTATGCATATGGACGATACATACGAGTACATGGACAACAAAGGGAGACATTATAGGCACAGAATTGAAAGAAATAAAGATATTATTTTTCCTGTACTAATTATCTTCAGCGTTGCTTAAAAATTCAATGATTTATCGTACACTGTTATCATTACACAGACGATTTTTCTCCGGGGTAAATTTAGCTATAACTGATATAGTCGCCAATTTACCCAGCCTGGTTCTAATTAAGTGTTACTGTCTTCCAAAATCTTGTATTTAGAACCTTCACCCCCCAAAATGCTAAGCCTCATTTTTTATATAGACTGTCCCCCAAAGAAACCCTTCTCCCAGCACAAAACTTCCCTTTGAGTGGGCCATAAAGTTCGTCTACTCATTAAGAACGATCTCTATAGGTAATCGCTAACTATCCCCTGGGAAAAAGTTAGCGATTACCTATATAGTCGCCAAATTTACCCCGCCTAGTTCAATGCAAGTTCTACTTTCTTTCCAACTCTTGTATTTAGAACCATCGCCCTCAAAAGTGCCAAGCCCAATATTTTATATGAACTGAGTAGTAAAAGAAAATGAGGTTTCTATCTCAGAGACCCCCGTCCCCCTCCAAAACGATTCTACGTTGATATTTTCTTCACCAGCCCTTTTAGCTCAAAATAAGGTGACAAAATATGTAGTTTTTTTCACAGCACAAAATAAGGTGACGAAATATATTTGTCGGGGAAGGGGGTCTCTGAGATAGAAACAACTCAATTTCCTTTACTACTATAAATATTTGTTTAAAATAAAAAAATATTAATAATAAAAATATTAATAATAAAAATAAAAAAATATTTCTGAATCAGAATAAAAATAAAAAAATATTCCTCAACAAGGAATGTTTTCACAGTATATACAATGTTAATTATAATATAGACGGCACAACACATAATCTTAATTATAGTGGCATACTTACAGCAAGTGTATTTACAGCATTATATACAAGGACGGCACAACACATAATCTTAACTATAGTAGCGTATTTACAGCAAGTGTATTTACAGTAATTATATACAAGGACGGCACAGCACATAATCTTGTTTATAGTAGCATCTTTACAGCATTAGCTCTAAGGACAACACAACCCCATGTACACTCATAGATTGTCAAACGACATTCTAGCAAGTTCCGAGAGTACATATAAACTTAATTATAGTACTTATATAAAGGTCGGCACAGTTACATATAATACTTATATATAGGACAGCACAGATACATATAAACCTAATTATGGTAGTATCTCTAAGGACGGCATATACATATAAACGAGAGCCTTCTCTACGTTCAACAGATTTCTGCACACCCTCCCCCAATATCAACCCGGGGGAGTGCAAAAGCGCACCCACCACGTGGTGACATGGTGGGGGAGTGGGTTTCTTTCTGTTGAATTTCGAGCAGATTGGTCGCGGACCCCCACTATATTAGAAAATGGCATCCTACCGCCACCGACGACGATATGTCTGTCACGGGTATAAAATTCAAGACCTCGAGTATGAGAGTCAGCCGCTTTAGCACTGGACTACAGTCTCATCCTTACAGATATATGTTTCAGAAATTATTATAAAGTTATCTAACGGGAAATTCCTATAAGTGATCAGCATATATTTATCAGAATATTCTGATTTTGAATAACATTATTATCAAAATATAAAATGAATCGCGAAATCTACAATCTTCATATTTCTGCCTTGGTTAAAATACATTGCAGTATTAAGCTCGCCACAATCATGTGCACAGGAAATGAAATGACATGTTGGATCGATAAATTACAGAAAGGGTTATTTATACCTTCTGCGGTCTGGACGATCGATAATGCATTCTGCAAGTGATTTTTGGCCAAGCTGTCTACACGAAATCAATGCAGAAAATTGGTTACTTATTAGCAGACCATGTTGCTACATGACATGCTGTGACATTTATTTATTTATTCTGAGGTCTTGAAAATATTTATTGTTTGATTCTAGGTGATTTTAACAATTTATATCCTTCCCTCATCAACTGCTGAACGATCAACGCTTAAGAGAGACAAGCATTACGATAACACAGGCGGGCGGCCTGTAATATTACGCCAGCTCGAAGACAGTGTTATCTCCCTTCAAAATACAAGGAAGACAAAAAGAGTTATCTTTCTTCTCCTACTATTAATGTCTCAACAGTAGATATTAAAAATAATTCATTATCGTGTTTATACAAATAAAATGTAATTTTCCGCTTACTTTTTGATGACATTCAAATAACTCTTTCATTGCTATCCTGGTGAGAATATACTTACCACTTTTTGCAAAAACCTTCGACCGGTTCAGGTCAATATTTATTTTTGTGTAGTTTTCTTGACTGATCGGATCATGAAGTTATTGTATTTCAGCATAAGCTCATATCTCAACTTTTCAAGATAATCAAAATATTTGCTGTTATCTGATTTGATAAGCGAGAGTTTTATTTTATCAAATTTACTAAAACAAACCTGAAATTTCATCATTAGATTCAACTGATTATTGCTGGCCATTAACCATTAATTTTTTTTAATTTTGCTACTAGCTCCATCGGCTAATGTTAAATTTTCGAAAATTATTTTTAATGTTAGACAAAATTAATTAAATATGATATTGAATATGTCACCTCTGGTACTGGTATAGTGTCCAATAGCTAGTGTATTAATTCCGTCCTCGCAATATCTCTTATCGTTAAAATTACTTAGTCCACGTTTTATAATTTTATCTGTTTCAAGTTTGTGATGATTTGTCCTAATAACATTTGTTTTAATACAATTAGTGCTGGTATTTAGCGCTGCTTTAAAATCATCAAATTTCATACATTTTTTCACATACCCACAAGGAATACCTTTTTTTTGTTGTCAGTTTATTGTCATCTAAAATTACGGCGTACATTTTACTTCTTAGTCCAACAAATTCCTTAACCGGCGCAAACATAAATTCATCTTTCATCTTGCCAATAACTTTTTTATTTGCATCATCATGAAACCCACTACTTTTTGGATAATCCAATAAATCAAATAGGTCACGGTATTTATAAATATCTTCATAGACATCCTCACATTTATATTATAAACTAGCAAATCCGTATCAGTAAATAGCAACTCCGATATCTCGCCACTGAGTTTTGGTAAAATTATTGTGAATATTGTACATCAGCCACTTTGATAAATAAAGTACAGCTGCACCAACATCAATCGGTTTATTTAACTTTAAATTTGTCTTTCGTCGCTGTATTGCAACAAGATTTTCATTAATTATTTTCATACTGACAAAACCGTCATCGTTAACTAATTTATTCCTGCGATTTATATCGTTTACAATTTTAATATTGACTCGTTTTCTGATATTTTCCATAGTCTTACCGAATACGGAATTGTTCATTAACTTGAAAAAGTTTTTCTCAAAGTCAGTCTTAGAAATAGCACGATGTTTTATTTAAATCAATATAATCTGCCATCCACCGCGATTGATTAAATTTTAACACGCGACGAACTTTCTCAGACATAGTCCAGCATCCACAGCTTGTTTTAAATTTTTGTAATGTATCACGTATTTTTTTTTATGTAACAAATTTGGAACTAGCTTATTAGCAATCGAATTTTTTGCTGTTGTCATTGCATGTTGTTCATGTCATAATAAACTGTAATCGATTATCATAGACTCTGCACAAAACGGATAATCGTTATGTAGATCATGTAACGGACTAGGATAATCGAGATCAACTTCAACAAAGTAACCGGTATCTTTTGGGAGATTTTTCTCAGTTTCTTTTAAGAAACTGATCTGGAGGTATCCAATGAAATCTGCTGCACGACATCCGCTCTGACATTGTATAATCATACAAATTATTTTGATCTAGATAAATAATATAATTTGATGGAAGAATTTTATCATAATTTTTCAGATATTTATTATTAGCTACCGCACATTTTTTGTTATAACGCTAATTCCGCCTGTGATACCTTTTTCAATAAAATAAAACATCAACATCAGTTAAAAGATCCAATTCTATCTTACTTGTTTTTAGCAGAACATTCCACGACAATCCTTTGGCAGAATATACCAACAAGGGTCTAGTCTATAATTTTCATGACGAACTTTACGAAAACTCATGAAAACATCTGCTAGTAATAATACATCTGTTATCAATATAAATCATGATAATCACCAAATGTTTTACAACTAAATTTATTCCAAATATCTAGTGCATATTTGTACTCGTCATCTGTAATATTTTCATTTTTTAGCTGCGAGTAAAATTTATCTTTATCAGGAAGAGAAGTTTCATCAAATCTGCTCCAGTCGTCGAGATGCTTATATGGAAATACACTTTTTTTGTCAGAGAGACGTAGGTTTCAACAAAGCAACATTTTAGATTATTGAAACAGCTACAACCTTTCTCGAGCTCATCCAATAGTGCTGCTATAACTTGCAGACTGTCAATGAAACGTAATTTGCCAAGCGTGACTGACATATACTTTTCAAAATTGTTTGGATTACATTTTATTGTATTACCTAATTTTAGTTTAGATTTAATTTCTTCATCGCCAAATGCTTCTACAATGATATGACTATCATAGCCACGAAAGTTATGTAAAACTACAGGAATAAAATCTGGCGCATGAAATTTTAAATTGCAGTTGTTATGAGCTGCTCCGCGATACTGGCAGGTTATAAATCAGTGTTCGGGCACTTTTTGTTCAGACAACAACTTCTCAAAGATATGACAATTAACTGCCTCATCAAAATCAAGTTGTTGTTTGGATGTTATTTTCATTGGAGCTGTTCTGGATAATCTGTTGAAAATTTTATTAACATCGTCTAATAAATGTTGTAGTAACCACGCGGCCTGACTTTCAGATTCGCCATTTATACATCTGTATAACTTTACTGGAGTTGAAAAATTATCGTTAGCGCAACAAACTACTTTAT
>JAECUM010065678.1:0-14239 GCA_016617855.1 Megalonaias nervosa | reverse complement strand
AGATGCCACTTTGACGCAAGCAAAAGAATTTCTCCAAAATATCATCATCGACAAGCAAAATCCCAAAGAAGCCTTCTTGAGAGCAGGCAAAAATGTCTTGGTTCAAGCCGGAAAAGACATTTTGGGCCGACGAGAAACTCCTATAGATGGCTTGAACTCTGCCCAGCCAAGCATTCCTTCTTCCCTTACACCACAGCAAAGATATGGCAGAAAGAGACGACGAAGGCACCCTTCCAGAGGACTTCATACATACGTTGCTCGAAAGACGAATAAAAGAAGAATCATCAGAGAATTAGACTTTTTTATTATTAAAAAGACAAAATGATGCACCGGAACTGGATCTATTTGCCATACCACCCACCATGATGACGATGCAGTAATCCCAATGGGTAGAATTTCATCCGGTCTCCTCTTTGACGACCTCAGCCCCCATCGAATTTGAAATTAAAGGACAGCCCTAAGATTACATCGATCTGAATAGTAGTTGATTGTACATGAAAGAAAAAGTGATCAAAAGGGACAACACCGCTTTGGAAGCCGATGCCAGAGAACCTCCCGTCAACAATTTCATGCATTCCTGGTTCAGCGAAGTGGATTTGTAGTTGAATAACTAACTGGTCAGCAGCAGCATCGATACTTACCCTTACCGAGCGTACTTCGAAAATCTCTTGACGTACAGGAAAGACGCCGAGAACACTCGTCTGGATGCTTGCGTAGTATGGAAACCTGACACAGCGGGCGAGGACAAGTTCAACGACACAGTTCTGACAGCAGCTGATGATCTTCACAAAGTGTGTTTTAACTACCGTCGAAAGAAAATCATGCTAGGAGGTAGTTTGGAACTGATGGATCGTTTGTATTTGGACATGTGGTTGCAAGAAAATCATTTGCTGAACGGGGTGGATATCCTCCTGAGACAGAATCTCAGCAGTACCGTTTTCCATTTGATGGCTTATGCCAATGAATACAAAACCATCATTCAAGAAGCCAGACTCTAAGTGCGCCGCGTGGAAGTGTTACCTAAAGTGGGAAACGACAACAGCCACACCTTGAGCAGAACGACCGCCTAGTATCAGATACGACACGTGGAAGTGGAAACCTTCACCATTGCCGCTGGACTCCCATCCAAGATCAAAGATCATCTGTTCCAAGGACAGTTACCCAAAAGTTTAATCGTTGGTATCGTGAACAACGAAGCCCTCAAAGGAGCCGTCACTGCCGATCCTTTCGAGTTTCAGCACTACAGAATATCCAAGATCGAAGTCAGTCGCGATGGTAAGACCTTGTGTACTAGACCCTCCAAGCCTAAATTTGCCGAGAAGAATTACTTGAGATCGTACTTGTCCCTATACATGGACACGAGACAATTAGAGACCAACACCAGCCACGGCATTTCGTATGAAGATTATACAGGAGATTACGCTTTGTGCGCGTATAATTTCAATCTAGACCAGAAGCAGCGACGAGGGACATTTCCACCCTATAAAATCTGGTCAACTGCGTGTGGAACTTCAGTTTGCAGAAACTCTAAATGAGACGGTGAACGACATATGGTATGCCGAATTCGACAATACTCTAGAAGTCAACAGTTTGAGATAGATAATTCTCGACTATTAGAAGCAATGGAAGACTTTTATCCCTCTTTGAATGGTCTAGAAATGGAATGCAAGGACGTCTTGGTAGAAGGGCCAAAAGACAAAGACTAAGAGGTTAGGGTGATGTCATGATGGCCAGAACAAGAATAACGTTTAGTCACCTATTTTGCAAAACACCTGTCTGAAATAATTACAGCGTTGACCAAGATATATTGCTATGGATGTCAAAACGATCATCCCAGTCAAATTCAACATAATAAATGTCTGATGATAAGCCAAGAAGAAAAATTGGACGAGTATCTGGATGACGCTTGGGGTCTCATCTCGGAAGAAGCAGTGTTGCATGAGTGGTATAAAGACTTGCGTGAGCATTCCTCCCCTCCATCAACTGCTCTGGATATCTGTCACATCGAATCTCTCTTTCCACAAAGTACGGAGACAGAGATTTTCAAGCAAACATTCTGGATTGAATTGATAACTTATCATTACCTGTGAAACAAGAAAAACAAAAAATGGATTCCGGGAAACTTTACTACCTTTTGAAAAACAGTCCGTACACCGCTTCTTGGAATCCTGTCGTGTGCGCGAAAGATGAACTTCCTCGTCGCAAACCTAAAGGCCATCAAGCTTATGTCATCAACACGGACAACAGTCGTCTCCTAGGAACCCACTAGGTAGCCGTCTACTTTCCCTACGATGCTTGTGCGGAGTATTTTGATTCGTATGGATTACCGCCTTTGGAAGACAACATCATCGAGTCTATGAGAAGAAATGCCAAGACGACACGATTCAATAATGGGAAATTACAAGGCACTGATTCCATAGTGTGTGGACAATATCGTGTGTATTTCTTCATCAACGCAGTCTAGGATATCCGTTAGAACATTTAGTGACTTATTTTAGTCTTCGTTATTCTAGACACTTCTAGAAACGATAATAAAGCAGATAGATGGTTTTGTGACCATTATGGATATCTCTCGTCTTTGGCTAGGAAACGTAGTGTACATCAATGGCCTCGTGACCTCAATCAGTGGAAGTCCAACTTGATTCCACAACGTTATCAACCCTGTCATTAAGTTGATGTTTGAAAGAAGAAAAAAAATTTGGACATTGTATGTCTTGTTATTTAATGTTTGGTTGTTTGTTGGTTGAATACAAATGTTGTATTATGGACAAAAATGATTCTCTGTGGTTTGTTTCATAAAATGGATAGTGTATAAATTTATATGCTCTTTCACTTCTCTCTATCCCTCTGGGTTACGTGAACTTTAGCTTTCCTACGAAAAAACCGCAGGGATGTCTTCTACAGCGTCCGCGCTTGAGACATATAAGTGCAGCGGTCTCCAGTCTACAGTCTGAGCATCCATTGTTGACTCGTCAATTCATGAAGATGATTTCCAAATTAAGTAAACTGAACGAAGCCCACGTCAATTTACATCGTTTCAGGCAAAACGTGATGGGAAAGCCGGAAGAAATAGAGATTGTCAGGATGAGTAAAGTGGCACAAGACCTGATAGAGGAGGTCTTTAGAGAAGAAATTAAAAAAGAGCAAGAAGAGTGAATAGAGAAATAAAGACTTCAGAAGCAGTAACAGCAGCAGCAGCAACAACACCAACAACAGCAGGAGCCAGAAAGAGGTTTTGTGGACAGTAGAGTGGACACCAAGAAGTTCTCCTCCTTCCGAAGAAGCAGGCCGTAGAAAAATCTGCCGAGAAACTGGGACGTAATCCCAGGCGTTAAGAGTGATTGACAAAATTCGTAACAAACAAAACAACCCTTTTAATTGCTATCCTCAGTTCTCTAGAAAAGAGATATCATTCTATTGCCAAATTGGTGTTTTTGTGTGTTGGTATGTTAGTGTGATTGTATGTGAAGAGATAGAAGTGTGCCTATAAACACTTCGTTTCCCTGGCTTGTAAGATGACGTGTGTGTTTTTTTAGGGTTGTGTGCATTTGGTGTAGTAAAGTGTGTTTGTATGTAAATAAGTGGTGTTGGTATTGTTAGTTTTTGTGTAAGGGGGTTTTCCCTTCATGTCCATGCTTCAGGCATATAAATCGGAGCGTTCCTCAGTCTGGCTACCCATCGTTCACTGATTAAGATGAGGGGATTCAACAAATTACTTGAACTTCAGATGCAACTGAAGTATGCCTGTCGTCTTCTGGATGAGCTAGCCATGGAGTCAATAGAAGAAAATGCCAGGATTGAAGAAGAGGAGAAGAAAAAGAAAGAAGAGGAGAAGGAAAAGTGAAGAACAATTATGACTAACCTCATTCTAAGGCAAACCTCTGAGGTGAAACTTGAATAGAGGACGCCATCACCACCACAGCGTCAGCCACAGCCATAACCAATACAGAGAGCCACTGACCCCCAGATAGAACATTGGGATGAGGAATTGAGTGGGAGCCGCAGAGGCCTCACCATCCAATGGTCTGGACTAGACGAAGGAGAAAAGTCTTCACTGTACCACAAAATAAGGAATGAGATAGTGAAGCACTCCCAACCACACTCATAAATTGTGAGCAAGATTGGAGTAGGCGTTGTGTGTGTGGGGGGCCAGACCTGGGAGGTGTAGGCATTAACCAGGTGCATTTGGAGTTTAAAAAAGCAGCCCTTCTTTAGAAAAGAGAGACTGATCAATTTGCCAATATTATGTGTGTGTACGTGTTTGTGTGCGTGTCTTTTTTTTTTTAACAAATCCCTTGTCTATTCACTCATGAGTGTTTGTTTTGTGTGAGAGTGGAGTAGAGTAGCTGTAAACACTGACTCCTTTGTTGATGTATAAGTGCATGTGTGTGTGTCTTTTCTCCCATAACAAAAACCTGGTCCCTACTCTAATGAGCGTTTGATTTGTGTGAAGGTGGAGTAGTGTAACCATAAGCACTGACTTCTTTGCTGGTGTGATTGTAGGTGATGATGTGTTTTGCAAATAAAAATTTTCATTTTCTACTATGTGATGGTAGAAAGCATCATGGGTTTTGTTGGTATTAGTGTGAAAAATACGTAAAATAGTTTATTTTAGGTCATCATGATAACTCTTTGGGTTGTTTTGCATGTAATATGCGTAGTTGGTGAGAGGGATGTTTTCTTTCACATCCGTGTTTGAAGTATATAAAGTGTGGCATTCGTCAATAGCGCCATTCAACATTGAATAACAAAGATGGCAACTAACCACATTGAAAAGATGCAGAAGTTACAAGGAGTAGTGGATGATTTAGGAATGGTGAAAAAGATGTTAGCAAGGGTGGAGTATGGATGTTATAACATACACAGTGTGAATATTGAAATGAATAATTCGAGGAAGGCCAAGGAAAGATTAAGAGAAATAAGCAAAGAGGAAAAAGAGAAAACGGAAAACACAGAGGAAAAGGAACAGATGAGAAGATATAGTGAAAAATTAATGAAACATGAGGAGAATCAAAAGAGGAAAAAAGAGAAGGAGATGGAGGAGGAGACGGAGGAGAAAGATAAAAAAGAAGAAGAAGGCGAAAAATGTCCTGCAGAAAATGAGATGTTGGTGGAAAAGAAGAACGCAAGAGAGAAAATAGAAAAAAGATGAACGGACCTTTTCAGGGCCACTCATATTTCTTGACAAGATGTCTATTCTCTCTTGCATAAATAAATTTTCTAGTCGATTGTATAGTTCTTTGTTTGATAGATTTATGTCTGACAGATAAATATATGTATGTCTATGCATATGTCTATGTCTTTATACATGTTTCTATGTCTATTTCACTATTGTGTTTGTCCCTACCTAGAGTAGCACGTATTCAGGTCAACCACTTGCAACACTGTTTCTAACTGATCCGCCCGTTTGAGGTTAGCCACTTGCAACATTGTTACAATTGTTTCCCCAGTTTCAAGAACCGTGACGTCACCCCTATTCAATTCCCATTGCCCCTAAACATTCACAATACATAGTTGCAATTCATTCCCTTTGTTAAATTCCCATTGTTCGTAGACAGTCCCACAATGATAAATTCCCCTTTGTCCACAGGGCACAAACACCCAAATTAAACATTGTACCCATAGTCCCTAGGGTATCCCACTTTACTACTAATGTCAAATTGAGTTTTCCCCCAAACCACTTTATGCAAATATATCTTACACTTAATCCGTTTGTTGATAACCTATTGTAGGAAAATAATTGTCTGGGATATCACATATACAGATTGTTTTGTCATAGTTGCGGAGATGCAGACTGATAAGAAAAAGGCTTTTTCATCGTTGTGAAGCTAAGCATCGAAGAAACACATACCATGTAAGCAACATGACTCTTTCTCAAAACAACCAGTACTAGGTAATGTGACTGTCAGATATTTATATGAGCCGAGGGAGCTTGAGGGATGGGGTAAAAAGAGAGCGACTGACACAGTCTGGAGTGTAACCACACATAAAATTTCCAGTGTGGTATGATCCACAGGTAGACCTGCAGTCTAAAAACTAGATGCAACTGCCCCCTAACGCTGATTTGTACGTGAACAATTACAAGTAATTCCTGAAGATACACAATTACCACCCCCTTCACTCTTTTAAAGGCTCACTTCTGTGAAGGATGATTCTCTAGCAGGACACCAGCTTCTCAACGTCGATTACACTCAAGACAGGTCAGCATCACATTTGCGCGTGTGTGGCCGAGAGTACTATTAATTCTATTCACGGTAAATTGTCGTGGGTCATTAGGAGAATACTGCCACAACATTACTGTGTTACAGCAAGCGCAGAGATTATTTGATGAAGAGCCAATATTTTATCAACATTGCCCTAAGTGTGATTATTATCCACAATGGTGCAGTTATCCAGCAGAATTCTCCGTACCTGGGACACTTTCCTGTCTCGAGATACTGCCAGATAAACTAGGTTAGACCAATTGATACGATCATCGACAATCCAAATACTGATATCACTGATCGTCAGTCCCTGCGATGAATGAATTGTTATTTCATATCATGAAGTACAGCACGATCGCTGTGTTCTCAACAACATCAATCGGAATCGAAAGCAATTACTGAGTAATGGTTTAATAACATCAGTATTGTTAGTGCATTTCAACGCAATCTTTGTCGTCTCTGAATGAAGAGATTCTGTGCGATAAATATCGCCATTAGGCCGCACAAACTGATCATAATAGCTATACTCTTAACATTCAAAGAGCCACAAGGACACAGGGTCGCTCTTGCTGATATTTCTGATAAAACTGAACATATATCACCGTCATAAAATTTAACAGTTCGAGTTCGTGGAAATAATGTTACGTCTGACGTCACGCGTGCGCGTTATGATCAACGATCTCTATCGAAGCTCCCTTTCAGTTATATTTTGATTCGTACAAAATCTCGCCCATCAGTGTCTTCACCCTTATTGGAAATTTTAATTTCTTTTCCAATTCAGCAACGTCTCTGATCGTAGGTCCATTTTCTCGAACACGCTCAGCCCCGCGCATTTATTGTTTTGCGTCTCAGATCTGTTAGACCATTCCCCCGTAACGCGTTTGTAAAATGTTCTGTGACTCTTTCGACAACACAATTCAGACGATCGCTAGCGATCGAAACTCTCATCGGACGAAGATCATCAATGCTAGGCTTACCATTCAGCGGATATATCACATAAACAACTGCCGGCACAGGGTATGCTCGCTCATAATGTGGTTTGTCGATACCCGTCAGCATTCCTGGTTTGGAATTTTTACTTAACCTGACAACATCCCCGTGCGGTGTGATTCTCGAACAAGGTCACGTTTGTCACGGATAATCTAGGTTCCGTCCGCTGCGTCTGCTGGGTTTCCGTGCTAGCAGCATACCACATATTTTCTCTAGTAATAAAAAAATAATTTAGACAAGTGATATATACTATATAAATGGAGCAAGGAAATAGCGTCGGTGAATTTGTAACGCATCCCATCATCAAGAATTTTGAGGCTGCGCGTGCTGGTATGATTAAGAACTGTCGACTAAAACGACCGGTCGGTTCTGTTACTAATACCGATTATCTCAGATTCACTGTTGAAACAAATGGTATTACATCCACAGATTTGTGTATGAGTGTTAAAATCGCTTGATCAAAGATGGTTTTGTGACTGATCATATTGATTGAGATAAAAGGAATGATTCTTTGAATAATCTTCAGGCTATAACGCCTAGTCAGAATTAGAATTAGAAGCATCCAAACCCAGTTAAATCTATAAATCCACAGACAGGCAAAGAAATATAATTTTCATCGACATATGCAGCTGCCAAATATTTCTATATTTTCCTGGTTTGAAGAGTCGCAGATAATTTAACCAACACAATATTTTTAAAAAAATGCAAACAAAAATAATATTCTCACTCTGGTAAACACTCCAGGCGAAAGGAGATACCACCGGGAAGCAAAGCTTCCTAAAGATTAAACAGTACCAATCTAGTAGTCTCACTTGACTCTAACCTTGACTCTGGTCTTCACTTTGTCAAGCGAGGCAGTATTGATTACACACACCCCTCCCCACCCCCCGGGCTATAGTCAGGGACAAGGAATACTACTCTGTTACGACTGCGGATTAATTTTTTTTTGTTGGGGTGTTGAATAAAATTAATGTAGCATAGTTTGAAACAGAGCATAGTAGATTCATTTAGTTTTTCAGTGTAGTCACATGACTGATGTCTGTTAAACAGCTGACTGGTATATTTCCCACTAGTAGACAATATTTCAACATGGGGTTCCTGTATTTCCGCTGTAGTCTTAAAAAGCATTATCCTTGTCCGCCTGAACATTGTTCAGGTATTGGTAACTTCATAATAATTTTTGAAACATATAATAATAAGAAGGCCCGTGGCCGAGAGGTTAACGCTGCGGAGTTCAACACTCGACGGTTGCAAAAAGTCGCATTTAATAATTGGGGGCTCCAGCCCAAAGCTTGAAATTCAACTTATAACTAAAATTCATGTACACCTCCCCGCCATGTCAAATGACGTGGTGGGTGCTGATTTTGTGGGAGGTGTGCAAACAGTTTTTAAAATTATCAGTATAAATCTGTTGAAACCATGATGGTGAAAAACAGGAACCCCCGCCTCATAGTAAAAATAATCAGAAATACTCAGCCTCACTGAAGGGTACCCCATGAAGGGACCCCATGGAATGGCAAATTGCTCAGCTCTTACAGTCTATTTTTGCTACTTAAAACAAAATGTAATTAAAGTATTATTTTTATTATATAATGAATCACGAACATATTAATGTAATTATTTCTGCGATTCAAAATTTAACAACAATGTCAACATATGAGAGAGACCAGGACATTTTCTAGCACAGTGACTAGAGAAAAAGTAAACACACATGGTCCAAACAAAACGTGCAAAACAGAATGTATTTTATCTCATCACATGTAAGATCTGTAGCCTTCAATATGTCGGAGAAACTGAAAAGCTACACAGAAGGATCAACCTTCATAGACCTGATTGGATGACAAAGAAGCTGTACAGAAGCCTGTTCGCAGAACACTTCTCCTCCCCTGGCCACACTTTCAGTGATATAACACTTATTGCAATTGCTAACAAACCCAAATGGAGTTCCGAAACCAGAAAAGAAAAGGAATCTTACTGTATACGCCGCCTTAGAACATTGAAACCAAGCAGTTTAAACCAAGAAGACTAGAAAAAGACAGCCATGCACAAATAAAACTATCTTTTGCAGCCGATACATTATTTGCACAAATAAAACTATCTTTTGCAGCCGACACATTTTACTTTTGAAAAATTCTCCAAATTTGCTTAATAGCCTACAATTACTACTATAACAATGAAATATCCGGGATGTAATTTGCGCTTACATAAATGTACACATAATACCAGATGTCGTTATGGCTCATCGATTTCTAGGTCAAGACAAATAATTTCCAGTATCCGCAACAAGTTGATATAAACTAGTTGAAACATAAGACATTTGGAGGTTCAATTCCTGTAGAAACAGCCATGTAAAGTATTGTAAACACTACGATTATTCTGTTTTGTTTGTTTTTCTCGTCAATGTTTTGTATATGCCTTTGAAAAAGACTCATTAAGAGTCGAAAGCGCCCAGGCTAGTTAGATACTAATAAAACTATCTATTGCAGCCGACACATTATTTGCACAAAAAAAAAAACTATCTTTTGCAGCCGACACATTTTACTTTTGATACGTCGATATCGTGTGTGAATGTTGTTGGAATGTTTTTACAAGAACTGTACTTTTCTCCAACACACAGCGTAGAAAAGAAACTACCCATAAGTCAAAAGAACACAATGCTATCTCACAGAGCATGATATATATTCATGCTGATAGGACCCTTGTTAAAAGTGACTGCTCCTTGTTACGATCGATTTCTGGCTCACACTTAGGAGGAGCCGTTAGTTAAGGAGGAAGAAACATAATATTCAAGCCACATGTGACTCCAGGATTGCATGCTTGAAACAATACCTCCTTGTTGCAAGGAAAATACATTATTCAAACATTCCCAATTGACAAGCACTGTCAAACAGAAGCCTTCATGAAACCAGGGTAAATGTGTTGCTGCAGACTGGAAAATACCTTTTGGGTCGCCGAAACATCCTAAGAAATTCACTTCACACTTCTGGCCAAGGCATTACTTCTTCTTCTATATACAACATGAGTCAGAAAATTACGTCGAAAAACGTCCATAAACACGTTTAGAAAAAGGATAAGAAAAGAGAAAAGGAACTGTCAGAGAATTGGACGTGCCTAATTGCTAAAGAAAAAGAGAAAAAATGATACATCAAGATTCTTGCGAATGTTCCAAATTAGAGCTCGATCTTTTTCAATGACACCGACTATGATGACGATGCAAGAATCTCAATGGGTAGAATATCATCCCTTGTCGTCTTTGACTACATCATCCCTATCGAATTTGAAATAAAAGGACAAATCTAAGATTACGTTGATCTGCATAACCGTCTACTGTACCTCAAATGTAGACAACGACAATACTGGAGCCTATGCCAGAACATCTGTCGTCAACAGGTTTATGTATTTGTTGTTCAGTGAGGTGGATTTGTACTTGAATAACAAACTATTCAGCAACAGCTTGAATTTTTTGCACTTACCGAGAGTACCTGGAAAATCACTTGATGTACGAAAAACAAGCAAGGAACAGACATCTGGATACTTTCGTGATGTGGAAACCGGACCCGTTGGGTAAATTCAATCGCAGACGAGTTGAACGATAATAACGTTAAAAAATGCTGGATTTAAGGACCTCCAAAAGAAAATCAAACAAGTACGCAGTTTAGAAATTTAGACAATAATCTGTTGAATAGAATGAATGTACACCTAAGACTAAATCATGGCCAAAGCTAAGCCAAAAATGTTTGGTGTTACCTAAAGTGAAAAGCTATTTTAGTCAAACTTTGAGCAGAACGACAGCCAAGTATCCGATAAGACCAGTGGAAGTAGAAAACCTTTACCATTGCATCTGGACTCGGATTCGAGATCCAAGACCATGTTTTCAAAGGGCAGTTACCAGTTGTCATCGTAAGCAATGCAGCTTTCAACGGAGCCATCACTCAAAATCCTACAAGGTGTTCAAGATAGAAGTGGCTCGAAATGGTCAGAAGTTGTGTACCTGAGCCTTTGAATCTATCTCTTCCCAGAAAATTACTTATGAACTTACTTGACAATATTTGAAGCCACAGAAAAGTTAAATACAATTATCATATACGGCATTTTGTACATCAGTTATGCAGGAGGATATCTTTTGTCAGAACTTAATTTCACTCTAGACCAAGGCAGCGACGAAGGATATTTCCACCCGATAGAATCGGGCCAACTTCGTGTAGAACTTCAGTTTCCAATAACCCTGGCCAACACATTGAACGTCATCTTGTATAAAGCATTTGACAATACTCTGGAAATCAACAGATTGAGAGTTATGATCCTAGACTATTAGAAAATATGGAACACGAAGAACCTATGGAGATAGGCGATGATGATGTTTTAGATTCAGAACAAGAAGAAAACAAAATATACAGTCATGATGTCAAGAAGTCCAGAACGTGAACAACATTTAATTTCCTGTTTTGCTCGTGACTTGGCTGCAAGAATTTCAAGTCGAATAAGATAACATTGTTATGGATTTTACATAGACCCTAGTCAGAAACAAAACGACAAATGCATAATAACGAGTCAGGAAGAAAATCTGCAAGAGTATCTGAAGAGGCAAGAACTCTAATCTCAAAAGAGGTAGTAATATAAAGACGTGTGTGACCATTCCCTATCTCGATTGTCTTCTCAGTAGACCAAACATATCCTGAAGTTCCCTTGCAACAGGGTACAGCGACTGCCCGTTGTTCATGGACTCATTTGACAGCACTTTTCAAGGAAACAGTCAGATGTGAATTGCCGAGTCATTATTATTTTGTGAAAACACAAAAGAAAATAATGTATACCCGGGAACTTCATTACCTCCTGACTCACAGTTCGTATACAACTTGTTGGAACCCTGTGGTGTTTGCCAAAGATGAACGTCCCCATAGCAAATCTAGATGCTGAAGCGTATGTCATCAACACAGACGACAGTCATGGAGCAACAACCCATTGGTTAACTATTTACTTTCCCAAGCACCACCGTGTGGAATATTGTGATTTATTTGTATTACCTCCTTTGGAAGATATCATTAACTTTATGAGAATAAGTGCAGTATCCACTATATTTAATAATGTGAGATTACAAGGATTAAATTAAACGGTGTGTGGACAATATTTAGTGCATTTTTTTCATTAATGCTCTCTTGGAATTCCTGTAGAACATTTAGTGACTTGTTTTGATCGTGAATACGCTAGATAATAAAAGAAAACGATGGTGTTTTGAACATTACTGCTATCCTTTGACTTTAGCTCAGAAACGTAATGTACATTGATGGCAACATGCAAGTGCCTTAGGTGATTGGAAGTCAAAGTTTGACTTTACAAGTTGTCAACCTTTTAAATACGTTCATGTTTAAAACTGTCAGTTTTATATTTATTTTTTTTAGTTGGTGAAGCTTTCTCTAATTAAAGATGTTGAGATTGAAAACAAATGATGTCTTAATTTGTTCGGTTGAAAACAAAATTGTATTTACATGCACTTTCACATTTCTCCCTATCATCTTAATCACATTTTCTCTCACGTGAGTGTATTGAATTGGATAGAATTTTTTCCTTAACTTCCGTGGGTTTTTTTCATATAAAGCGGTACATTCATCAGTCTCACACCCATCGTTGACATGTGAACATTTACAATGAGCCGAATCGCAAGAGTGAGTGGAGCTATGGTGCACATGCACCGAGTGAGACAATAGTTGACTCAAAAGTAGATGGAGAACAAGGCCACTATCTTCTTTAAAATGATACAAGACCTGGGACAAAGATCCTGCGCGATGAGATTATCGGTGTTTGTGCGTTCGTGAGGATGGGGAAAAATAATGAAAGCAAAAACGATGGATAACGAGAATTATGGAATAAATCATACAGAAGGCGAAGAGAGAGGTGGAGAGCAAAACAGACGTAGATTACTTTTTGTTCCTATTTGAAGAAGCGTCCGTATGCTGCAGTGAAACCCTCGGTGAGATGTGGCCGTATTTCCAGGCTCTAAAACTTAAGACTACTCCAGGGCTCCCCACACGTCTAGAAAAGAGAAGTATATATCATTTTGCTAAATGAAAGCCTGTGTTATGTTTCTATTTTTATATGCATCTGAGTTCCCTACCAAAAGATAACCCATTTAATAAAAAGCATTCCTTATTAAACAAAACGTGTTTTGTAGATTATAGTGTGTTTGCTGGGTATAATGAGTTTGTGTCCGTATAGTAGTGTGTCTATAAACACTTCCCTACCTTGTGTAAAACTGTGTTACAAAATATCAGAAGAATGGATTCTTTTAATTCTGCGCAAATTTCTGTTTCCTTTAGTAGTCATTGTGCGGGTAATATTTTGCGTGAGGATTGTTGTATTCACCTCCGTACTTCAGGCATATAAGCTTCCCCTTCACCAGTCGAGCCATTCACCTTTGACCGGACAAGAAAGAAGAAAGGATAACCAGCATTGCAAGTTGGGCAAGTTGAGGGAAGCTACGAATTTAATGAAAAAAGTGCAGCACCTCCTGCACTGAATGGAAAAGATGAACTGCTCCCTGACTCCAGACAGATGAAGAGGGAAAATCAACTCTCTGAAAATTGCTAAACAGTTCGTTAGAGAGGTGACAGAAGAGGAAGGGCAGAAATTAAAGATGGTATGGGCGGAGGAAAAGAGGGAGAATAAGTGACTTAAGAGGGACCGTGAAGGAGAGAGACGAAGAAGAGAGAATGAATTTGACAAACCAATGGCAACGAGCTGAATATCCAAAAAAAAAAAATGGATTACGTTCTATGGATGTAGGCCAAAACATGTTTAGAGGTGAAATCCGAGGGGGTGGGGTGGCAAGTGCCCCAACCCCTTGCCCCTTTGTGCGAGCGCCCAGGCAACCAAACTCTAAATCTACGGCAATATTAAATTCCCGTTTGGCTCTACAAACCTTTGACTCCATAATATTACCAATGTTACACTTATGGGCCTTTTTAAAATAGGCTTTCCTGTTTGGCTCTGTATCCACCCCCCCCCCCGCATATTAAACAACGGTGTAAAGCTAATTCCAGCATGGCAGT
>JAECUM010065676.1:0-22079 GCA_016617855.1 Megalonaias nervosa | reverse complement strand
CCAACCCCCTGTGCTATGCTGGAACCAGACTAACCTTGCACCTCCATCGAAAAGGCCAAACTGAATGTTTTCACTGTCACCGAGCTGAAACAATGATTAAAAAAGTTAAATTTGAGTAATTTGCTTCAATAAGTGATGTAGTGATCATGCAAATGCACATTACATGTATATTCATCCTAAGGAAGTACAGAATTACTCTTATTTGCACTGCGTCATTTGCGTCAAAAGCCTGTAATTGACCTCTAATACATAACCTGCATAACCTTTGAAAAGTTTTGGTTCTTACTAATGCAAAAAATATTTTTCAATACATATTGTCCAAAGTTCTGACATTATTGACCCCTTCCCCCATGAAAATATTCATTATCAACCAAGGCATAATGCGATCATATTGCATGGTAAACTTCATATAGCGTTAGATAATTTTCCAAGATTCATGTTTTTTTTCGCGGGTAGAACTAATTTTAATTACGTAATTTTTATCTGCTGCTATGTCATTATTTTCTTGTACTGGGTTTAAAAGTTTCCGTTCCTAACTCAGTTATTCCCTTCTCCAATTATTTTAGGAGGGCAAGAATAGAAAAGACGAATAGAAAAGACGATCTCATTTTGACTCTTGCATTAGAGTCAACATACGGAATACTATCCTCCTTTGACTTGGACCTAGATAATAGGTCATCAGAGCAGGGTGGGAGGAGGAGGGAATGTTTGCAAGTATTAGTTAAATAAAATTAGTCGTATCCCTTCAAAAAATAATAAAATAAAACTAAATATAAATAAAACGTAACGTGAAACTGTCAGAATGTGGCTCACATAACATAATCCAAATATGATTCAAATAGACCCAAGAAGTGTCAATACCACTAACTTCATAAAATTTAATTCTCATGTACGAAACGACCCTCTTATTTTAGACACCAAATATTACCTGAACACATAATTTGTAAAAAGGGACAATTTCAACCCTACCTTATCCCTCTGGAGGAAGTTAAATAGGACTATAAAGTTCTAACTGGGCCAATGAGCCTATGTTGATGATCCCCAACACTGATGCGAATACGAATGGTGATTTCAGCAGGGTTTCGTGCCACTAAAGGTAATTAATTCTTAGCCAGATGTCCAGGTTGCAACGAAGAGAAACCGAATCAAAATTATCTTTGAGCCGCAAACAACTATTTTCTACTAGCAAAGCATGAAGATCTCATATTCTCGTTACTAAAGTTAAAAATATTATGGGCGAGGTCCTTGATAATGCCTTAAGAAGACACAAAAGATTCCATCTAGTCTTTACTGAGCGCGATACCGGCCTGTGAAGCTCAATTAACATTCTGAGATCTGATAGATGGTGGTCCGACCCAATGGTGGACTCCATGGGAACTACAAGTGTTTGTAAGTTCTGCCATATGGCCTTTACTACTGAACACTGAACATTAGCATTCCATGAAAGAAAGCGAATAAAGTCGGCGACTGTACTCAGAGGTGGTCACCTAGGATCCTACTGCACTAATCACTGAATAGTCTCCACTTATCATTGTAGACCTAGGAAGTGGACTTCATTCTAAGATGGCTAATGCAGTTGACATCCTTTCTCGGAAACTGGTCCTGGCAAATAATGGAGAGACTACCTGGGTTGCGACAGCAGTTCCCCGCCCTGTGGTAATTTCCTGCACTCGTCTACCAACAGGTCCAGTGTGTCTCTGAACCACGACCGTTGGGGCCATAGTGTGGCTAAGAGAATGAGCTGAGCAGTGGAGATCCTGACTTGGTGGAGCATCTAAGGTTTCATTCTGAAAGGTGGAAGACGATCCCACTTTAAAATGAAAGTGTCCGCTGCCAGTCCGTCTTATTTGTAACTAAAGAGACATAACGAAGAAATCCACCATGGGTCTCCTTTATAAAGGGACTGCACAACTGATTGGTGTAGACACCGCTCTTTGAGGACCACATGATTCCATCTGGACAGACCTTCCAGCATGATATTCCTCTTGCCTGGAATATGGCAGACCCAGAGTGTCAGTTCCGAGAATGCCCATAGGAGGCTATTCCAAGCTTCAAAGAAAATAGATGGAGCATGTGTACCCTCTCTGCCACCTGAGGTATGTTACTCCTGGCGTGTCATCTGAGGTGACCATCATGTAATGACATCTTATGAGGTTAATTCACCAGTGTGGGCAGGACAAAGCATGTCCCAATGGTCATACAGGGTGAACGCCTGTTTATACGGACCTGGTGCTGCTGCTATTAATCAATGTTGTTGGTCCATCAAATCTTGTGATGCCAAGGACGCAACGAGGTCTATGTAGATCACCACCACTTCTAACGGACCTTAGAAGATTCTTGCTGCAGTTGAACAAGACCTATAACGTTTCCAAAACAGCAGCCTTGTGGACGTGTTTGAGGTAAGGAGAGAGAGAGAGAGAGAGAGAGAGAGAGAGAGAGAGAGAGAGAGAGAGAGAGAGAGAGAGAGAGAGAGAGAGCTTGGACTTTCCATAGGAATCTCTAGCGCCCATGAAGACATTGAGATTTTTCTTCAATAGATTGATGGAGGCTACCAAAAAGTGGTTTTCTACAAGGCTATCATGACGAGGGTACCGGTATAAATCTGCAAGGCCTATAAGGTCGTAACATGGAGCCCATGTCCTCGTCAATAGTTATGCCCCAGTGTGCACGGGTGGTTGATTAACGGACCGAACCAGCGAGTGGACTCTACAGCTGGATGCCGAAAACAGCAGCCAAAACGTAGAAGAGCACAGCCCACCCTTACAGTGCCTAGCGAACTCTTGTCCCAGGGAAATCTTGCTAGTAAGCTCCATGTGGGAGCAACATGTATGGGGGCTCTACTCCAGAGGGCCTCTCTAGACTCGAGAGAATCTTTCGTTACCTCAATAGGCAATTACTTAAGGACAAATATCTGGGGAAAGAGAGTCAGTAAATGTCATTTGCCGTGTAAACAAACCTCCAGATTGTATCCTCCTCCAGCATCTCGCCGAACAGGGTGGATGGAGCCGGGGACCCAATTGGTGGGGGAAGGACCATCGCCGCTGGTTCATTTGAACTCATTCGTGTCCACTCTTATGGAAATATCATCACCATCCTGAGATAGCCCCTGAGCCGAGACAGGACAGTACATCAGTATCTTTCTGCGGAGAGTGCAACATGGAAATGTTGTTAGCCTCGTCTCGAAACCTTTCATAAAAGACCCAACTAGTGGACAGTCTACATAAATGAGAGTGTTTCTTATTCCTTTTAGATTGTTTAGGAGGAGAGAGGCGGCACCTTTCCTGTGTGCAGACCCAGGCAAAAGAAGGAAAGGGGAGCGTCCAATAAAGAGAAAGACGACGAAGGGCTTTTCCTCCTTCCACAATACGTACAGCGACTTTCGTCCACATCTCACATCTCACACGACCAAAACCACACTGGACAACTGTCCGTAAACGCATACCTCTGTAAACTAAGCCGGTGGGGTGAGTATTCCAGTGCCGATAGTTAACCACACCTTGCGACATTGAACTCTAAAGAGAAATGTTGCAAGAAATAAAACTTTCGGAAATAAAAAGGGTAGACGATACCTACCCTAGCAACTAACAAATGAGGGAGGTACAATTTGTAGAAACAACACTTTCAAAATAAGGTAGACACCCACTCAAAGAAGCAAAATAACATCACTGATCAGATCGACATATAGCAAGGTCTGGTAGACATATACTCGATAGATACAAACGGGTAGGTGGAGTGCCAAAACACTTTTAAAAGAGAAAACGAGTACTAGTTTTGTGATCTATATAGCACAAGTGTAACGCGTACGTTGTCGAAGAGAAATAAGATAGTATTCTGTATGATGGCTGTAACGCAGGAGTCAGACTGGGATCATCTTCTTATCAATTCCAGCCCTCACATTCTAATTGGAGGAAGGAACAATTTAGCTTGAATGGGGGACTTTGAGTCCCAGAAAACGAAAGGAATGCAATAATGTAAGGTAAGCATCATTACTCTTAAAGCTGTATCTATCCCAATTAAAAGCAAGAGGTACTGACGTTTCCTAAACGAGTTGCCTTTTATGATGCCAAACTGAGACGGACTTCAGATTATGAAACTTTTTTCAATCCTTTCTGATTGGTTAATCTGGTGTTTAATGTCGGTCATTTAGTAAAGAGGCAACTGGAAGGAAAATGCCCTGCCCAAAGGCACATCAGGGTTGCCCTCCCAGACTGATTCAATGTTTGGATTCGAATCTGCACCCTTGCGGTTGCGAGGAACTGGCACTCTAATAACTAAACCATCGTGGCACATAAACATCAAACTGAACAACACAATTTCATGATGCCTTCATCTATCCAGATTATTTTTCTCGATTCCACTCATATAGGTTCTATCCCGAGTGTTATTTTTTTAGTTCTTTGTCCTTTTAAGCAGTAACGTATTACCCAAATGTCTTTATCCCATCTGCATAGGTTTCCTTACAAGTGGAAATTAGAGGATGGGTATTTATTAATAAACGATAGATTATAGCATGAAGTAAAGTATACAACAGCACAAGACATACTCCTTACCTTTGACAGTTTCGGTTTGGTGGAATCGATGGATCGATTAGTCCTGAGCTGGGTCCGAGACACTGTGTTCCCGTCATCTGCTTCACCACTTATGGGGTCACTGGGCTGTCCAAGGTGTTTGCCATTATCTTTAGGTTTAAAATAGTGACCATGTCATTTCAGATAGCAAAGTATAAAACTATTTCCCAAAGCTGAACTTAAAACACGATCTAAATTTAAGAATGTGAAATAAGTGTTGTTTAATTCAAATGTTTTATTGTATGAGGTAATACACTGCAATTTAATACAAGTAAATACCATTTCCTCTTGCTACTTAGCTTTACTAACTTTCCCTATGGATGAGGTTGAATTAATATCAAAAGATGTTGTATCAGAGATGTTGGAATTGTGCCATTTAAACTGGTGTCATTAGAGTAGCACCTCTACACATGATCCCACCAAGCTATGCTAAGCAAATACTAACTTGCAGAGCAGTGTTAGTATTCTCATGATTATAAAATGTACTTACTTCGTTCCTGGAGTTTGGCATTTTTTGAGTTTTGCACAAACATGGACCAATTTTGCTCTTCGTTTGCCAGTTCTCGATCAAACTGATCATTTCTCATTGGCACCCATTTACTCTGTAATTATTGGGATACAATTTCATACTAAATAAACTCGTGTTTTCCGGTAATATTTACAAGAAAATGTATCATGTAAATGAGAACATTTCCTCCAGGTTTAGGGAAAAAACAAAATACAAGCATCCAACTGATTATTTCAATGAATATTTGGCATTTCAAAAATATTTCTTACAGAAAAGCCTTAGCTCTGAAACTAATAATCTGATAATGCCCATTCTTACACGTGATAAAAATTTTCATGATATATATTCATACAAATGTTCTTGACGATATCTAAAACAGCGTAGAAGATATTAACAGGCAAGTATGTATCTTTGCAATAAATGAACATTATATTAAAAAACAGTGTCTAATCATAATACAAGATCATACAAGGTTTATTAAGATACCATGGACAGTTAGGGAAATAACTCTAAAAGTAATACTCCGAAAAGCCAAAATCTTCTATGAACACATACTCTTATGGTACAAATGCATGGGACGTTTCATGAAGATGTGTCTAAAACGGATCATGATATTATAATCAGAGAAAGAGTTATGGATGTACAAGATTTGTAAGAAACAAAATGTGGATAACTAGTATAAGGCTAATTAGACAGAAACCAATTACTTTTGCGTCAACATTGTTTAGCCATGATACGAAAGTATACTTATATTCATGAGAATATTTTTAGGTTTCATGAAATGTTAAGAAAAGTAAAGTGTGACGGATGGACAAATGAAACCTCTGTCTCCAGTATACCACATCATACTTCATGTACAAAATAAATAATAACACAGGCAAATCAAGCTGGTTGGGGTATGTATATTTAATTACAATTTTAACATGCCACTCTAGTACTAATTTACGGTTCACATAACCTTGTTTAATGCGACAAAGTCATGGAAACGGCAGACAAATCTAAAGATAGACAAGAATGTTAATGAGTCAAAGTTCTGAAGTGTACTTTTGAAACATTTCTATATTTTTGCTATAGTATCAACATAGCAAGAAGTTTCGTTTTGGGAGGGGCTTTCTTTCTAAATTTTAGCAACAAGGTTTGATTAAACTAAAACTGTTTATATGATCGTTGGCTTCATACACAGTTTCTCAAGTTCAATAGTACATTTAACAATTAGCTCCAAACATACTCAGTCTAAATCTGATGCCATGCAATTCAAAATATGCCCCGTGTTAAACAAATAGACTATAGCAAAATTAGCATTTGTGCATGCTAAAAATAGTATGCTATATTTTTCAGGCTGAAAGATAAAACCTAGTTTCAGAGCATTCTCTTACCTGTCTGAGTTCTATGACATCTTGCAGCTTAAAGCGGACTCTAGACGACACTTTTGTATCATTGATTATTTTCTGCATCTGCGTAAAGTACTGATCCATTCTAGGCTGTAACAAAAATTATGAACACATTAGTCATACAGTTAAGCCTTTGAAAAGTACTGCATATAATGCTTATAATCGGGTCCAGCTGCAAACAACTTAGACTCTAATATACATCGTTTGATGTTCCGGCAGATCAAGGTCCGTGCTTCTTATGGTTGTATCAGACATGTTTTCAAGTATATAGGGTATTTCATATACAACCCCTATATATATAATACATTCGTCATCAGCTGAATGTTAAATACCATTAATATTATATATTTTGAATGACAGAAAATGGAGTTTCTATGGTATTTTAACACAGCCTGGAATTATACATGATTTTTTTTATGAAGGGTTCATGCAATACTCACTATAAATACCAACATAATTCATATGAATACATTTTCTTAACTACTTTAATAAAGAAGCATCATTTAGTTCTGTCTTCCACACAAACATGTTGTTTTCTTTCACAATAAAAGCGTTTGACTAAATCATTACAGAGATCATTCATTAAAAGTAAATACTTATACTTACTTTGGCCTTGTCCGTATCGAGCTCTTTGCCTATAGTTTTCAGCAATCCGCAGAGGCACTCCAAATTTTCCTCATTCTTGGTTCGGAGCAGTTTGAAAACACAATCGTGCATGATATTTTCTGTAAGCATTCTTAGCTTGAACAATTCACCTATAAACCTATTAAAAGAAAACATGTGGTTTGGATAAAATGCACACAGACTTAAACATAGTAATAGCCTGAATTATCAAATAAAATTCTTCAATACAATCCTTCCCTTAACATAATGATGTACCTCCCTACTCCGCTTTTTACGACAGGGTGCTGCTACAAAAGTAATACATTTGTCTAATCATACTTGTGTAGGCAAGAACTATTAACAATATCGTGGTGATCAGAAAACAAACCTGTATGGATACAAAAACGTTCACAGAAACCAATGTAAACACCATTCAAACCAATACAAGTTTGAAATAAAACACATAATTGGCACGGAGTACAGTCTCGCCCACAACAGTCGAAATGTCCTCAAACACTTCTCTAATAATGCTTAGGACGAGAACAATGCAGGATACTCTCCCACAAACCAACCAATTATTGTACTAAAGTTGCTTTGGAGGATGAAGATATTGCAGATACTCATCCTATGAAGGTATGCCATTTGTGCCTTTATGTATTGAATGTATGGTAAATAAGTGCAGCGAAAGATATCATAAAAAAAAAGAATTTTGGCCTTTGCATTCCAACTATAAGTGCTGCATCTAATGAACTGCACTGTGAGAGAGTGAGAAAGAATTTAACAGAGTGAGTATACCTTAAATTTCCTAGTGATCTCATTTTGGATTTCATTTCTTCATATTCTAGTTCTTCAGTCATTTGCTGCTTTTCTTCCTCCTAAAATGTTGGATATATATTAAGCTATCAAGAAATACGGCATCCCAGCATATATTGATGGCATTTATAAGAGTATGATGTAACTTCATTTTAAAGTTCGATGCAAGAGTAGCTAGTGCCCATAAATTGACGATGATTGTTTGTCGTTCCGTCTGTCCATCTGTCGGTCATCGTTAATGTTTGGCACAGTGTCTAAGACACTACTGCAGATCTGCTAACCCAGCAAAGACCTCAGTAACACAGTCAATATTTGTCTAAGTTGGGCAATTTTCAGTATGGTTTAGCAAGATACATATTGTTATTGTCCTGATGGAAAATGAGTGTTTGAAATGTTTAGAAGGAGAGTCATCTGCAGAAATTTCAACTAAAAAGTTATTAAAGTACCATTTGGCACTGGTAACCTTCAGTTCAGTTTCAGAAACTGCAGTGTCAAAGCTCATGGAGGTGAACGACTCGTTTGTTTCTAGATCTCTCTTTGATTTGTGTTAATTTAAATGGTGGCGGCAATAATTTCTCCTGACTTGTTCAATACTCAAATTGACAGTCCCGTGACCAACATCTGGGATAGCATGATATACATAACCACTCTATATTAGATTGGTTCCCTCACACATTCTATGCGAGATGTCCGTCTGTTCTTCTCAGAAACTGTTATTAATTTGCCTAACAAAATGTTGAGCACACAGACAAAATGCGGCCTTTTCATGTTTGAAGTTTTTCTAAGATGTTAGTAAATTATTGGGATTCAGCCCTCGTCTTGGGTTCCATTTAAAATTCCTTATTGAACTCTGTATTCTTCTCAGAAACTGTTATTAATTTGCCTAACAAAATGTTGGGCACACAGACAAAATGCGGCGTTTTCATGTTTGAAGTTTTTCTAAGGTGCTAGTAAATTATTGAGATTCAGTCCTCGTCTTGGGTTCCACTTGAGATTCCTTATTGAACTCTATAAACACTTTGCAGAAAGCGAAGCACGTGATCTAAGAATGCGGAATATCCTATTACTGTTCACCATGTTTCCCTATTCTTAGCGTTTAATCGCCATTTATGAATAATAATGAGCTATCCCTTGCTAATGCTTACGTTGTAATGCATCAGTGTTATAAATACCTATGAAATTGTTTGACAGTTAATCTCAGCTAAGGGATAATTGACTTGTGACAGTGTCCAAGACACTGTTTTCCACCTTAAGGAAACAGAGATAGTTACAGTTTATTTAAACCATTCAGTTTAACGTTGGTGGCTGCTCAAAAATACTCATATATCACAGGGTTGAAATCGACAGACTTGACAAAAATGTGTTCCACTGTCAGTGGATATTGGCATGGTAGGCATTCAAGTCGATATACACCCTTCAGGATGTGTGCATGGGTAAGGTACATGTATCCGATACGTGATCACCACAGTACCACCTCATCTCTTCGATAGTGTCTACTAGTGGATCTGATCTTCTAAGCATTGTTTTCGACTTCTTCATTCTACATATTTTCCACGTATAATACACAGGCTGATTTATGCAATAGTTAAAAGCAATTTATCAAATCTTCCATTCGAATGACTGCAGTCATCTTTGCTGTTTTATTTGCTCTTTCACTTGCCTTTATATCAATGTGACTAGTAGTCAACATTACAGAATGTTTATTCCGGATTGCATGCAAACAAACAACATTTTCTGTAATAACTAGTTTATTAACGGGTAATGAGACTTACGATTTTTCAAGGCTTTCACTGTCGAAAGGGAACCAAAACCATGATAAAATTTACTTTTTGGGAGGTTTCAATGTAGTTCAAATTTGAGTATGGCCATACTTTCTGAAGTTAGAACTGATGCATTATCTAGAAGTGGTGCCATGGGGTGTTGCAATGGCAGCTCCGACTTTGTTTCCATCTTTCGAACCGTCTGTGTACTGGGTCGTATGGAGACGACAGGAAGCTCTGAGGCCAAGTATTTCAATATTTATATCATATGTATGCGCTGATCATTAAACTTTATAAGGGGGTGATTATCGTCTAAAACATCAACGCATTTCATGTTGTCGGCCGACATTTCTAGATGACGCTTTAATATAAAGTCAAAATTTTCATCATGCATTGGTGTTGTAAAAACAAACAGACAATTCAAGTATCTGGGCACCTCTGTAAAGTCGATCTGGTTCCCTGACAAACTCAACTGAATCTAATACGAAACCAGAATATATTACAAACACAGAAAAGACAATGTCTAGATTTGATTGCAATGATTGGATTTAATACTTTTTGCTATTGTTCAACAATCCGTAATTTAAATGTCATTACAGCATGCCTTGCAACTTGAGCACATGGCATACTTTAACAATCAAGTAATGTAGCCTGATTATAAACTCTGATGTGAAATCTCCATAGCAGTTATATTCTAAATTCTTTAATTAATCGTTTATTCAAATCTCAACTGATTGGTCTCTTACCATAGTAGCCTTCTCTATCTGTTTCCTTTTGAAGTCAAATTCTTTTGCTGACGAATTAGCCTTCTCAAATTCCCGCTGACATCTTGTTAAAAGCAAGGCGCGGAAGCTAACATTTCCCTGCTTACTTTCTGCTGGCACTTTAAACTAAAATGGCAAATAGTAAGGCATAGAACTGTGCTAAATAAGAGCTGCACCATCTATAAACTTTAGAATAAATGATTTATTTTCCTTAAAGACGACATCGATGATATTTCATTCATCGCGTGTTTTGTTGGCTTTCTTTCCCTTTGTTAATCTTTCCCATTGATCTTTCTTTATAACAGACCTAAACATTCTGCAAACATATTTATTAGAGACATTAGTCACATGTCCTTGCATATCTCTCAATGTATCCTTTTCAGACTGATGAATAAAACTAAGCCATTCCAAAGGAAACCCATACAAAATATACATTTGTTGAGGTCATACATCTTAAGGCAGAATACAGAGAATTTATGTCTCATTTGTGCATGCAGGTTGCATAAACATCGAGATTACTATTTTAATATTGTATGTGGGAATTTATTATTTCTTCCCTGAAATCAAAGTCTACATAGACTGTCAGTTTGACCACGAGTACATGTGAAGCCACTATCGCTAAGAGAGGTTTTAATGGACAGCTCACCATTTCAATAGCCAGCGAAGTTTGTATACACTATGTCATCTGGTACCTGTATACTAAATTTCCTAACTGAGTAGGACACCTGAGTAGAATTAATCTTGCCCAGCTTAAGAAGGGAACTTGGATTGAACCAAACCTGCAGAAACAAATATGGCACCATAATAGATTTGTCTTTGCTCAAATGATTAGAATTCCTGAACAGAACTGAATTTGCCCACTTGTGTAGGGCACGTGAGGAACCCATATTGATCCTTATTGAGGCATCGATATTGATCCAGCAGATCCTTTGATTAAACATATAAAAATATCGACCATAAAAAGCAATGTTTTCCCTTGTGTAGAAATGGAGCAAGACAAAGGAAGCAAAAACTGTTATATTAAAAATAAGTTTTATATAGAATGATTTACTCCCCGTCAAATTACTTACCATCGATAAACATCTACACATATTGGCATAGGCTACACGAAATCTTGGTTCACTAATTGCCTGAAATCAGATAATAATAATGATAATAATAACAATTAATGAATGACTTAAAGGAAAAGACTTGAATGTACTGAGATAAAATTTTGTTGAAAACTTGCCCTGCTAACACGAGAAAGATGATTCATTAGAACAAGAACAGATAATTTTAACAATATTAAAATGACACGATGGTGAACTTAAAGATACACAAATATTCATAATATTCCTACAATTGCATCATGGGCCATCAAGTGTTTTTGACAAATTTTCTTCAGAACATTTACTTATAGCTTACGTTGAATAAGGGACCCAAGATGAGTCTATGATCACTCACTGACATCTCTAATACCCAAAAGCATGAGCAGTTGACCATTAAATCTTAGTAAGATAACATTCATACAAATACGTCATGGACCATCAGATTCCTTTAGAGCTTCTCTTTCGATCAAATTATTTTGAATTCTCAAACTTATTTTGAGAAGTTTTAGGAAGGTGTTTCTATTTTAGTAATGGGGGCCGTATTTGAAGGTGAACTTGCAGTACTTTTAGAAACTTTTAAAGCCCTTCATTCAAGAATTCTTTCGTTTAAATCTGCTTAAATTCCATTCAACAATTTTTGAGAAGTGATTTAAAGCTTGTCTTGATTTTAGTAACTTCAATAAATTGTATTTGATTCTGAATCAGCACCATTGATCTGAACCAGTCTCAAAGCATCCTTTGCCAAGTTGTTTTGGCAATTATGGTCAAATACAGATAAGCGGTCTTTTTAGAAGTCATTTGAAAATTTGTCTATGTTTTAATTAACAGTGGCCATATTTAAAGTGAAACATAGTCACTTATTTAAACTGGGCCTCATTGCAAGGATAATGTCAAATTTGGAAAATTGTTCTGTGGTTTTGAGAAGTCGTTTGTATTTTTTTTAAATGGCAGTATATTGGATAGCAGAAAGGCTTGAATTGAACCAATCCCAAAGGACATTATGACCATTTGCTCCAAGTAAAAGTATATGCAAAGTGATCAGTGTCAATAGCAGCTGTGAGTAACTGACATATGATAAACGACGTACCATTGAATTATCTTACTTTACTGAAAGTTAGCTAAAACTAGACAAGCAATCAAACAATACAAACTTATTGCAGCAGGTATATAGCAATGTATAAACAATGAATGTATAACCATGTATGATTGCGGGATGGATATATGTATAAGGTGAACATTGTATCAATGTAGTGCATAATGTGTTGCTGGACAATCTCGTAGCATTAAACTTTATATTAGATCGAGAGATATTTGGGTTTATAAAACATGAATGCTGCAACTGTATTTAATTTGTCCATCTCAAATGGTTTTGCTAAATTGTGCTAAAGACATTTTGCCATAATGTGTTGAAAAACTGAGATCGCACACCTGTTCAACATTTGCCTAACAGCAAATATGAGCAAGTGAGAGAATATCTGATAGACTTTCTTGCAATGTTGTTGATCTAGTTGAATAAGTATATAGGATGACACACACATATATATATATATATGTGTGTGTGTGTGTGTGTGTGTGTGTGTGTGTGTGTGTGTGTGTGTGTGCGTGTGTGTGTGTGTGTGTGTGTGTGTGTTTAAATACAAATATAACTACCAAATTTTATTTGTCTGCCTCAAGTGTTTCTTTCTATAATCATGCTAATCGATTTTGTAAAAGTCTTGTCCCAAAAGTTCTAAATAATGTATTAAAACTTTGGAAGTCTGACCAACAAACCTATTACCGTGATAAAGTATGTAACATGTATGTTTCCATGTTTAACACTTTTGTATTACTGTCGTTCAAGGATTTGGAACAGACTTATGGAAATACAGACATACAAACATATGGATAGACATCAGAATCAATATGTCACCTTCTGCCATCACAATGGAGCCCCAATAAGCCACGTACTTAAAGATCAAATATCTTACTCTTTCATACACAAGGTCGATTACAGATTTCAGGCGAAGTTCAGTATCAATTTCGAGAGCTTGCATCTTAGCTACCAGCGTCTGCAACTTCTGCTGTGTAAGCTTATTAAGAATAGCTCGAACTTTCTTATATAACTCCTGTGAAAATAAAAAAGTCAGAAATGCTGTGTTAATATATTTCAGACACGTCTATGTATTTTTCTAAATTAACTTTTACAACTGCTTGATCTTTTATTTTAGCTTTATATCAATGAGTCCATCTGTGTCGTCCTAAACGAGTTCCAAGTTTTTCTTGAGTAATTCTTGTGCAGTAACTGTCAATAAGTAGGATTTAATTATATATTGATCGAATGATGCCATCTTTTAGGAAAACTAATTGTTTCCTTGACCATGGTATCATAGTGCATATTATCCTCAAACTGTAGGTGAATATATTACATACAATTGCATCAATATACACGTCTTTTCCCAGAAGCCATATAAACATTAGTTCGTTTAAGATCTTATTCTGCAAGCAAAATATTAAATATGAGCATACAAACTGATATAAAATTCTGTATATTACAGACATTTCTTTAACTAAAACTGTCCCAATTTCAGAACAAGCTACAATATTCCAAATTCATGCCTTATTCCTGATTTGATAATTTAACTCATCACACATAAATTTGTTAGCATTGGATGAACCCTTTTTCCTGGCTGATGCATCATATTGGAACACTCCAAAAGCCATATCTAACATGTTAGATCAAGACTGAGTTAGTTTACTATTGTAATGATCTGTCATATGTACCATTGAAGAGAATACAGTCAACTTGGAAAAGAGTAGACAAATATCAAAAGCTAAATAACGCACCAGCTGAAAGAGGTCTATACCGATTGAATCAAATCACAGAAGAAACTCAAGTGCTTGTAAAGAACATGTACTCACACTTCCATATTTCTTTCCTTTGTATAACACTCTCATTCCACTTTATGTGCCCCTTGTGTGATAAGAACATATCCAAAGATCAGTGTCAATTGGATATCTGAATCTTGTGTGTGTGTTGTGTGTCTGTGTGTCTGTGTATGAATATATATTGATATTTTATTAGTGTTGCACCTTAGTTGAGCTGTCAAAGAGACATTTCAGTCACATATGGTCTATGTAATGATGAATATACGGGGGAACATTGGAAGCGTAGAGTAGGTGAATGTCCCCCTGGGCTCGCTCAGGATGCGCCGTTTATACATACATACATACATTTTTAGGGTTGGGACCTCAACACTTTCACATTTATCACCCTTGGGCCAACCACGACCTCCAAATTCAACATTTTGGAGTGTTTTAAGATTGCACACATCACCAGGCCATACTCAATCAAATCCCAAGGTTTGAAGTTTATACCTGAAGAAGTGTTGAACGGCATCAAAAGTCTTGTTTTATATAAATAATTATACAGGTACAAAAATATAAGGATTAGTCTATCTTTTGATAATAAATTATTCATGTCTATGTCATTAAAAACTGAACAAATATTTTAAATAATAATATATAGGAAAGGACTTGAAAATGCCAAGGAAACAAATTTGCACCTCCATGATGTTGCAACCACAGAGTTTGACCCAGGCATTTTAATTTAGATTCTAAACTGGCCGAAAAGGATTTTCTGGAATTCAAGAAAATGCCACTTCTTGCCATCTAACTGCATAGTGATGAAACAATCTCTGATATTCTTTAGTAATAAATGTATTTTCAGATTGGCACCATCTTCATTAGACCGGATAGAGATCATAATTCGTGTTTTAGTGAAAGCAAAATATTGGTATGACCAGCCATCTAGGAGAATAGGTAAAACAAGATTTTCAAGATGTACTATGATGTCAGGTTTGTTTCAAATGAAAACAGTGTCATTCTGATGTCCAATATGTCTGCCATATCTACCATCTTGAAAATCTTGTCATCGCTGCTCAGTTTTCAATTATGACCAAGAAGACAGCATAGGACGTCTTTCAGTGAAACCTCCATGCTGATATCTCCATTTATTCATGAGTAGTAGTAGCAACATATTCAAGGTAGCCGCTGTGGTGGTTATATTTCATGGCTTAGTGGTACCACCTTCAATGAGGAAGAACTAGACTGATACGAAATGCTGCAGTAAAATTCCCATGTTGATATGATCATCCATTCACGTGGAGTAGCGATAACAAGAGTTTCAAGTTGGGCAATAAGCACTATATTCATTTAGTACCAACTAGAGGCATTCCCATTTAGGACAAACTAAATATAATAAGTCATCTGGGGGAAAACCTCATGGCAATCTTCTCGTTCAGGAGGAGTAGCGATAATAAGATTTTCAAGATGGCAGATATGGCGGCCATATTGGACATCAGATTGACACTGTTTTCATTTGAAACAATCAAAACATCATAATAAGCTGTTGAATGGAAACCCTGTTGATATGGCCATCTGTTCAAGAACTGTAGTAATAACAAGATCTTCAGTATGGCCGATGTGGCGGCTATATTTAATATCGCATTGGCACCATTTTTATCTAGATTCAGCAACACATCATAGGAAGTATTTTGGTGAACAGTTCAGGTCAAAAGATCTTTCTATTGCGGAGGAGTAGCAATAACTCGATGTTCAAGATGGTCACTGTCAAATCAGGACCATTTTTATTTGTCACCAACTAGATAGTATGAGACGTTTTGTCGAAAAAATTCAATATTCATATAATCATCCTTTTCGAAGGAATAGCAATAACAAGTGGTACGACTCTATGGTCTTAAACTAAACAGAAAAAAGGAAGCACCAACAAATTTAGTAAATTTCAACAAATGATTTATTTCCTTTGAATACAAAGTGAAAATTGAAAAGGACCTTGCAGTATTGTGAATAAAATTTCAAAAACGCATAAGAGTAAGATCAGTAACAAGTCCAAAAGTATGGAGCTTTCCGAATGAACTAAGGTATTTAATGTCCTGAAGTGCCAATAGTCTTGGATGATATGCAAACAAGCTTGATTTATTACAATGACATAATCCAGAATGTCTTTGAATAAATTTGCATTCATCCCAAAATAGTGTACTGTCAATGAGCACTTTGCTATTCCAACGATTAATTTGGATAATTCGTTTCTATCGAATTATAACTGAACCCAACTACAAGGCTGATTCCACTAGACAGATGTTAAAATGGGAATGAAACATTGTGACGTAAATCCCTTACATGCAACCTCATTAGACCTATGTCGCAATAACTTTTTTTGAAGACCATAACCTCATCGTCTAGATAGAAAATTATCATAAACTGTAAAAATTAGATCGATTTAGTCGACTATTAGCGAATCAAGCTGACCACTGTTTAAGAGAAAAACCAATGGCCTAAGATAAGATCCAAGTAAGCATGTTTCTTATAAATGATAATTATCTTAAAATAAAATCTACAATCACGGACAAATATGAGCTATGCGATCTGTTATTTACAACTGACAAAAGTCAAACACAAACTAGACATACATAACACAAGATTTTCCAGATGACCACTAAGGCGGCCAGTTTGGATGCTTAAGAGGCACCATTTTCATTTAGAACCAACTAGACCATAGGATAAATGTGTAAAATTTCAAGTGTTACGTGTAGGCTGGTACAAAAGTAACAAAAGAAAAGAGTGAAGTCAAGAAGCTTTGTAACTTTAACAATATAATTTATTTCCCCAGAAAACAAGGTAAAAATGTGAAATAGGACTTATGGTTTGTGAATATAATCCAAAAATTAAGCCTAGAATTGAAAAATATATGTCCTATCACTAAACAGTTCTAATTGAATCCAAGTTCGAGTCTCGATGAAGTTCCAATATGGAAGGCAATGACGTCTTCTATAACCAGTTTGTGTTGATGTGTCAACAGTTCCTTGTTGAGTCACCAAGAATATAATTCCTGCTTTTGAATTCCGAATAATTTAGTGAATGTGTTTGTCCAAGAATTTCGTTGAAGAAGAGTATTTTCCAGGGTGAATAAATTATTTTAAATACGAAAATCAACTCAAATGACAAGACAAATACCTTGAGTCGGAAGATATATATTTACGATTGATCAAATCCACTGGAAAATGTCTGTTTTAACCCGCGATTTTAGATCACATGATGGCTCACGTGGTCACTTAACTTGAACAGCGCAGTAAAAAAATTGCCAATTTGCACGTAGGCTAAAATAGCCCTTTCTAAGAATCAGATTCCCACACTGGAAATAAATTTAAAAATAAAACTGTTTACAACAGACTAACACGTGGGCTGAACATGACCATGGTAAGGACCAATCATTTTCATTCAATGTTTACAAAAATCGGAACCAAGGTCAAGAACTAGTTTAGCCAAAAATAAAAATGTAGCAATCGAACTGCGTTGTTATCAGTCAAAACAGAAAACTGAATTTTCCGAAAAAAAGTCAAATCCAGTGAATAAAGTTATCATTACAATAACGTAATGAAATAAAAATAAAATAAAAGAGAATTTAAAACAACTAACACACAAGCAATTAAATTACATATACGTAACACAAGCCAATCCTCTAAGTAGTTTAGGCGGAGAAGCAATATCAACATTCTGCCAACAGACGGATGGACAATAGACAACAAACCATACCATAAGCTCTTGTATCCTTTGACCTTAAAACTTTGCAAGATTTTGATGATATGTATTACGAAACAAATTGTATAAAATTGCCTCATTCAAAATTAATGAAGTTGAATCGCACACAGACAATTATCAATGAACTAATTCAGCACAATTTAAACATCAGCATATACTTTTATTCCAAAATAGAAGACAAAAACGATGAAATTGTTCCAAATCCTGTTACCCTGCAAAATAGACACCACTGAATATGGAAATATCTAGAATGCAACAACTTCGAGAGGAAGCACATAAATAGCAGTCAATGGATTGAAACTAATATTATTATGTTAAGTTCTACCCAACCACCACAAACACAAACACAATCGAATGCCATTACTCTATATCCCAGCTTGAAAGCAGCACTGTCCGTCTTTTTGAATGTATTTCTTGCTAAAATTCACACAATGTCTTTGAATTCTATACATGTAACCTTTCATACTTTTTCAATGATAACTATGCACGCCACAGTGATATTGAGGCAGATTTGTGTTATTGAGGCCGGAACCACCCGATTAGTGAAGCTGTTATCTCTTCTCAAAAGCTAGTCATTTGCATCACTATTAAATTTATCATGGAAACTAATCATGCCTTTCACCGATCAGCTTTTTTGAGATACTGTGCCTCTATTGACATTAATAGCACATGGTTTTTGCCACTGTAGTTACTTCTATTTTCCACTGTTGTGTGACAAATTGCATATTTAGAAATTTCTAAATATATTGAAATCATTGAGAAACCTTAAAATTCCGCTAACATAAATCAGCTTGAGAAACTTTTTATTTTTGATCGATGTTACTGAAACATTTACAAACGACTAAGTCATGGAAGTCAAATAGAATGTAATTATTTCACCCAGTTGTAAATTTATGAAAAATAAAGAAATTGCAGCTTTCTAAACCTGAATCATTGGCCTCCACCAGCAGCACCACATACGAGGGATCACAATTCTGATACTGTGATGAACAACTACAAACCACCTGGCACCATATTTCAAGGTTTCAAGTCTTTATCTCAAACAGTACAGGAAATGATTATTACATTGTAGTACAGATATAAAGACCACCTTCTGTCATATCCAAAGATTTAAAAATCTGTCTCGAACATTATGATGGCCGAAAATGTATGACTATGTCACTAAGCGGTTTCTGACGTTCGGGATACATGGACTGTATCACAGTATAGGATGGATTTACGATGTTACGCGTATATGGACAGAAAAATCTCCACATTTTCTCTGACAAATTCTGGAATAATTTTGTCTATATGTTTATCTGGAAAATACCGTACTGTAATCTCCATATCGGGGTACATATTGCATCGCCACATCATTAACACTGCACGCTTATACATCCTATCATAATGCATGTTGTTCTATGCATATCATATTTCTTCTCTAAAATACCCAAGGAGAATGCAATTGTCCAAAACCAGGGTATCGAGTAGCAACAATGACTTTAATCCTCGGTCCAAGTACCAGATGATAGTCCTGGACACTGCCAGCAATTTATTATGTGCATGTGAACGGCAACACTAATATAGATGTATATATTGTTCTTTCACACCTAAATTCTGACTTCACTAATAGCTGATACAACTTTTGTGTGACTGATATAATTTAATAAGTTATTGTTTTGAACAGTGTTTTCATATTTCAATCTTACACCAGTGATCTTCTCAGCAATAATGAAGTTTGTGAATTTTACTTTATGTCTCTTGTGTTACAAAATATTGAAGTGTATTTAATAGAACTTGCTTCACTTTTCATGCCCACCTCGCCCTTATCTATCTTCTCAGTTCGATGCGTGGGTTTCCAAGCCTCTTCGGCATGATGCAGCTCGACGTCTTTCTGTATTGAAAAGCTAATATGCTTTATCTGACTTGTGCGTCCAATAGGGCCACCCCTACCTCGCTGACCACTGGCTCTGCGTGGGAAGCCACCTGACTGCAAGCAGAAAGCAATGTAAAGATAACACTCCACAACTTTTCAAAATGTGTCAGGACTAAAATCCTATTTTAATGCCTTGGAAACTACCGAGGGTGCACAGGATGTCTGTTAAACTTTCACAAATTCGCATGTATTTTGACATTTACCTGTGTAGTTTTCATGACCAGCTAAAGGTACAACGCCGTAAATTCTGTCAAAGAAAATCAGGCATCTTACATTCTATGGTATATTCTTCCTTGAATAGATTTATTCGCTCAACTGTAATAGCAGTGCCTTACATCAATACTTGTCATGTTTGCTTTTGAAGGGTAATAATGAACTACATATTCACAACAGAAAAACATTACAGGCTGGTTTACAACGAATTACCATCAAGAGACAGTCTTGTCAAAGGTTGTAAAAGTGACACTCCTGGCTGAAGATATATGATTCTGCCAGTCATCTTGATCATAACACCACATTATTATAATTATTTTCAGTTATGTCAAGTAATGGTAACAATACCTACCTGATTTGGACCAGCAGACCAGACATATCTTGGAGTAAAGTCCACAAAGTTGCTGCCTTCTGTAAAATCTCTGTTCATGGATCGTAAAGTGGGCTGGAAAAATATCACAATTTTATATCTACATACTCCATACATACTACATACATACACTACCGACCTACCGATCTATATAATGATAAAGGCATGAGAACTGTACCACCAATTTGCCTATGTAGCTACCTATATTATGATTTGTTGCATGCGAAAGGAAACCGTTGGATAAGAACTGATAAGAACTGCCCAATATTATCAGAATTTGAGCTAATAAAGAGAATTGCACGAATGCAAACTATTAACATACTGGAATCAGCACTTAACTCATTTCCATTTAATGAATTAATTTAATTCAAACTATTATCTCCAATAGGGAAACCTCATGACGATCTTGGTCTCCAGTAGACTATAGAACAGGGAAATAATTGATTAAAACAGTTGTCACGGAAATATTTACTGAAGAAATGTGTATTTGTAATATATTTTTCGGGGGAACTAATGCTAATAACGTGATACTTACCTGCAGCTGTTGCATTGCTGTTGCATTTCTTACCTCCTCGGGAATCAACGTCCGACTTTCAGCTTCATGACTGTACACGATTCAGTCCTATTAGTAAGGAGGGTTCAAGAACTGAGAAAATAGCAGTTCTTAGTTTGACATCCCAAATCCTGTTTACTACCCTCTTCACATGGACTGAGGGCATGTAATCAGAGCGGACTGGGAAGAGGGAATCTTTATAGTAGTTGCAGGTAAGTACTACCCCCGACATCTACAAGATGGAGAAGGCCCAGTCGAAAGCTCTTGTGGCATTTTTGACCGAAACGTATGTCTCAGTCTTGAAGGGTTCTTCCTGCAAAAGTTGTTTAAGGCGAAAAGATTGATAATGAATCGAAACCTCTGCCTTTCTTTGACACCAGAAAAATCCTTGCGTACAAGCTAATGCTTGGTCATTTATTACTCTCTCCACAGCATCCTTCTCTTTCCTTAATTCCAGCAGCTTGGGCTGGTGGAAAAAAGATACGGTTCCGTGCTACCATGAGGGGGGGGGGGTCTGGGAAACAAAGTCGTAAGCCCTTCTTTTAA
The DNA here is from genome assembly GCA_016617855.1 of Megalonaias nervosa. NCBI lineage: Eukaryota > Metazoa > Mollusca > Bivalvia > Unionida > Unionidae > Megalonaias > Megalonaias nervosa. The sequence continues at coordinate 390 of JAECUM010065676.1, read as the reverse complement.
AGCAGAAAGAACAACACATCGCTATTGATGATTGACCAGTCCCTTGAAACTTGGTTTAACCGAGCTCCTACATGGACGTCGGCAAGAGGCAGACATGACAGCATGGTCAGTGAGCCCCTAGGGCCGACCCCATCCCTTCTTGGGGAAACGAGAGGTGTTTGAGGACTTTCTCCATTTTACCGCTTCAGTCTCCTCGCCTTGAGAACAAACCGCGAGAGAGACGCTATAATTCAGGATGCATTTGGAGACTGCTACTCTAAATTATTTCATCCCTCATATATTATGAAATCGATTGCTCAGATCCTGCATTTTCATAGCAAAAATAATATTTTTGCTTCTCTTTCATCCTTTACCCACACCAGGACTGTTTATAATTACTGCCACATTTGA
>JAECUM010065674.1:0-14699 GCA_016617855.1 Megalonaias nervosa | reverse complement strand
CCAGGCCTACAGTGGTCGCAGCGGCGAGTCTGCAAATATCAACCATACATACACGTTTGTATTTGGCTAGTAAAACAGTATTCTTAGCAATTATATCTTGCAGTGTTTTGTTCCTCTTCGATTATTTTCCCGCATCGGTGACTTGTAGTTCTTCTACTAACAGTATGATCGCGTAGTATCATTGCTCGACTGATTGTCCTAGATCAGGCGCAACACCCACACGCACATCTAAGCAATTATTCTCTTCTAATTAGTACAATTGTCATACAATCATAGAAAATATTTGCATAGGAATATTTAAGTTTCCACTATACTGATACGACTCTGTCGTCATAAAATAATAACAGAAAGAAGCAAGACCAACAAGTTTTGTAAAACTTAACAAATAACTGCATTATGAAAGTTATAAATGAAATATGATAAGCATGAGAGCAACTTACAGTATTACAAAGTGAGTCCAAAATAATCCTGAAACAGTTATATTAAAGTCCAAAAGAATGAAAAGTTCCGTATAAACTTCAGCTCCAGAAATGTACTGGTCCGCCAAGAATCGTGACGTTGTCAAAATGGCGTTGTCCAGAACTCCTTTTAATAATTCACAATCGTTCCAGAATAATATCAAAATCCGAAAATGAGCACTCCCTATTTCCACCTAACGGTCCAAACATTTTTTCAAAAATATATAAATACAAGATAATACACGTCCGAAGATTTGGCGTTACAACACAAACAAAATAAATAAAAATGATTCCAAAATAGAAATGAAATTTGATTACTCAGTTCTTTCCTAATATACACCTTCTATTACTATATTTCACAACATACTCCCTCGTGACAGATCATACTACTCAAAAATATTTCCAAATACTTATTCATGTGACCTAGCCCATCCAATGAGAAATTACTTAATTCTTCTAGAACTGTCCAAACCCACCTGCCGATGAGAAATTAACCCAAAGTCGTCAGCAAGTCTTATTATTAAGATTATTAGTAGTAATTGTTAACACACGTATTTATAGATGCTATGTAATTTTACGCTCTTAACATTCCTAAAACAGACCTAATCGCGCAGGCAAACTCTAATTAAAAATAACTAGTGCAATTTACAGTCATGATTATAATTACGAAATTAGATAAATTCGTGCACCAGGGGTTACAAAAATACATACATACATACAGACATACATACATACATACATACATACATACATACATACATACATACATGTTTTATACCTGTGATTAGAATACAGTATTTGTCACATAGCATTATTTACGCTTCAGTCACAAGCAGCTTTACAGTGACACTGCGCAAAAGCCAAGACTACTATAACTGAGTATTTCTCATGAGGTATATTCTCCACCGTCATCAGCTTTCCATCCATTGCCAATGGCTGATGGAAAATTCAAAAACTGCTCTAAAGCAGGCAACCATATTTAACATTCATAATTTATTCTCTTTAATGCTCCAAGACGGTATCAAATGTGGGTGGTAGCTATTCACAGGTAACACCTTTATTAGAGAAATGTTCATATCACCTCTTGCTTGTGTTATCATTTTCAGTTTGCTGAATATCTGTCCTTCAGTATTCATTGTTCCCGGCGAGGGGGTGGTGCTTCTGTTTAAAAGAAATTATCCTTCTGAGACTGGCAAATGTGTTCAGCTTTTGGCCACTGGACAAGTGCAAAGAAGTCTATATCACTAGTAGAGATTCTCATTGTGAGAAAGTTTGCAAACCTCTTCTGTCCCTGTTCACGAATTCCACAAAGAACTTTTGCCATGCTTGGCGGTGTTATTGTGGATGTAGCGGGGATGAATCAAGGCTGCTCCTTCTCTAAAGATCAAACACTTCAATCGCAAATGGACTGACCATCATCGCACCCTTAGTCTTGGTAACTCTTTCTGCGTCTTCTTCATCTTAACTTATTCTTGATGAACTAGCTTCCTTGTGTTTTCCTATGTGTGCATTTTGCATCCCACACAGGGACTTAAAAACGAATGTACCTTTTCCCTTTAGGTGGGCAGTCTGATAATATGATGTGCATCTTCTTTGGTATACAAGTGGCGATATTTATTACAGTCGTTATTAATTGACTGCTAATCCCTATGTCATGCTAGACTCGACTGAAAGGTCTAGTTGTCTGATGAATAGACCAGTTCCATCAGATTGCTTGGTAAATCTCAGGCTGGTTCTTTTCTAGGAGTCTCCCATAAATGACATTGATTGTACCCCGCCTGGAAAGTCAAGTGGGATCATTTCAGAAAATGTTTCAAGCTCTATTCTGCATTTGTCAATCTTCTTTGCTGTAATGTCACCAAACCCCAACTGATAAAAGTATATCACATAGTTATCCCACAGAACAAACGTTTCAGAAAATGGACGGCCATGTTTCGTAAAGTTGTCCATGAAAACATGTATTAGATGGAAAATCTGGATGAAATTTTTAAACGTCTCTTTCATTCTTATGATACGCTTTAAAAATGTCAACAAGAAGTTGAATATATCTTATCGCATGATCTGAAATCTCAGCTTCTTCCTCTTCCATCACAGGTGCATATTTCTTTGCAATCTTGTCACAGAGTGCCATCCACTTCAGCCTCTACATGGGCCTCATTCATTACCTTGTGCGCGCGCACACATCTGTCGTAAGTAGTACCTTTCATTGCACGAGACAGATGAGCCATAGATGTCGCTCTCAGCATCTCTGTCCTCAAAATCACTTTCCTCCGTCACTTATTCAAAATCACCCATGACGTTCTGTGCATGCCACCCATTTTGAGCAGATCCATCTTGAACTCTTCAGGGTTCTCCACTTAATGATCTATGCATTGCTTCAAATTGCTAATTTTAAGTCACAAGGGTCTAATCTTGTCCCAGTGTACTGAACATCATTTGAAACTGTTTAAACATTGATGAAATACACTATTGATGCTGGTACCATTGCGCACTGCCCATTATTTGTTTTGCTGATCACAGATTTGTTGCTGAGGATTGCATGATACACATTCCATCCTGTGTTTGGAATATTGTCGTATGTCTAATTTCAACATCTTAATGGGCATCATTCTGAGCACAATGAGTGTCTGATCAATGGTTTTCGTGTCTTGTTATGATACGTATATTCAAGAAACCATTTCTTATTCACTCTTCGTAGTAGGTATTGTGGAGCAATGTTGTTGCTACCCGTTGTAGGAGACACACGTATGTTCAATGAAATAGAATTTGTTTTTTCACTGTCCTTAATGAGCTTTTGGAGAAAGATTTCCATTGGCCAGATGTCCCTGATGTCTAATATACCCCTGTTTGAGTTGATGTAGACCATATTCACAGCATCATGGTGCCTACCTTGTACTGACTATATGGCTGAACTAAACCTGACATCGGCAACACGTGTGGTCCTACGATAAACCATATTTTGTAGCTCTAATGGACTTTCTGATGACAGCTGAATATTTGCTCAGCAATTCAATGATATGCACTTCTTCATAACGTCTACCATTGCCAAGCTTGCTGACCATTGCCACAACCTGTTGTGACTAGGTCATTTGATGTATGGCGACACTAAGCCCCACATGCTTTGGTATTCTACATTTGCCCCAGAACTGCATGCAAGCTAGATCCTGTCCCAGGGAAAGGATGTATCTGTGAAGCACCGGGTTATTATCAGATTTTGCTCAAAAATATCCACAAAATCTGTCGGTAGCCTGCACATAATCCAATAGAAAAAAAAGGCGTGACGTTCATCATGCACTTGACACTCAGATCTCTGTTGATAAGTCCAATGATCAGAGTAGTTAATGCTGGATTCTTCACGTGACTTAATCATGTACCGACAGATGCATTGAAAAAAATCAGCATGACATTAAGGGAAACATCTTCCTTAACCTGAATGTTTGATATGATTTCCTTTAGATTTCCTGCAGTCTTGATTACATCTTGAAGATTTGTGCTTATCACAATTTTTGGATGAGTCTGAGAAACAATATAAATCTGCATGCTGTCTCCTCAATGTTTTATCAAGCTTTGCCTTGAGCATCTGCTTTATATAGTACTGCGCATTCAATTCACTCACATGCCTTGCTAGACAATTCTTATATTTGGACAGAATCTGTTTCATGCCAACTGCTTCTCCACTTTCCAAGGTTGGCATAATGAGGGCCAGAAAGTCATCATATGTCTTATCTTACCTATTTTCTGACGACACAACAGTGGATGTTTTCTTTTGCAAAATAAATCGACTATGCTACTGAGCCTCTATTGTAATCAGTTTTGGGAAGTCACCTGTATTGCATTGAAAGACATGATCACATTTCTCCTTTACCATTCTTTTTAGTGCCTTCAAAAACTCGAATGTAAGTCCTCTGATGAGAGTTCTGTATTTGTTTTTGGTAGCTTTTGTCTACAAAACATGCAGACCTCCTTGCAGAGGAATTCAGGCCTTTGTGGCCATTCGCAAGTGGATGCGGGCTCGTTCTTCTTGGAAACTGCTACATGTGTGAGGTTTTGTGATGCGAGTAAATAATGAATAACAGTTTGTATGCCACTGGATGTGTTGTTCACCAGCAAATGTATACAGTCCCTGTTCTTCAAGTATATTTTAATTATCTCATGCGCTTTGCTGTCACCTACTTCCATTTTTAGTTTGAGGGCCATCATAAAACTCCTCTAACATGGTTCTGATGCCTTTCTGAGGTCACATTTTTATTTCTGGCATATAAGACAATTGTAAAGTTAAATGATAATTTTTGTTTCTTGGATGGAAAATTAAGATTAAAAAGACGAATCCTTCTGAAGTAGGGTGAAATACAAAATATGATATAAAGAACCCTGTGATATTTAGTAATAATATTGCTTATCAATCATTCGGTGTAAACTATTTCTTAGACAAAAGGGCTTAAAATGTAGGATTTTAATAGTAACAATAACAATGACAACATCAAAGTTTGAACGTAACACTGAACAAACAACTAAAGATCGTGTTATCAATCACCATGAATTAGATTGCAAAGTACTTGGCAGATTCGAATCGGGCTAAGTATATGTGGTTTCTTAGCTTAGCATTTGCCAGTGTATTTTATTTTATTTATTATCATTAGATAGTATATGAAACAAAACAAAACCGAATCAGCTATTACTTATAGGTGACTATTTTGGGATACCAAGTTTCTTAACAAAAACCCTCCGTAGAAAACAACTGCACCACTTCAAAAGTCCTCATCAGCCCTAGGCGTTTCCCACAAGGGTTATAGAAATGCATGCCATCATCATAAATATTCTAGCTTTTGGGGTGAACCTTTCGACAGTTTTGGTTCAGGCTGCTAGCTTACAACAGAAAATATAACCGAGATGGATTTGTCGGTGAACTCCTCTTCGTTGTTGTACAATAACTGGGTGTTTTAATGCCTGTTTTTCATTCTGTGACTGAGCTTTTTCTCTTTCTAATGCAATGATTCCAAGCTGGCTTCGAGTTGGCATTTGCACATCAGTATGATCCCAACTGTCTATTTCTATTTGGCCATTAACAAGATTATATTTCAGTGTATACGAGGGTGTTTTATTACCATCATCCTGAATCCAATTTTCGGCGAAAGGTTTAACAAAATTATTGTCGATTTAAGGAGCCTCATCAATGACCTTGTCGATAAATTCGCAATCTCATCTTCATGGTCAGAATGAGTTGTCATCAGAACCTGACCTAAATAGAGAATTTCATAGTCTAGTGTTTGGGCCTCAGCATGAGGATCTTCCAATGATTATCTTTTTTCTACTAATTGAATAGCAATACCATGTGGTAGTAGACACTTATACTATAATATCTGGATCTATCAACAGCAAATTCTGAAGTCACCACTGTGATGAAGCTCATCGATATTTACACCTGTTACAATAAATATTCAGAATTTACTCCATCAACAATCTTTACATATTTATTTAGTATAATTTGGCGTTGCCATCCACGCCTTTGGTATAACTGATCTTTATACGCATATTGCTGCGTTGAATTATCATCATCATCGATACGCTCTTGAACCAGATGAATTCGGTTTCTGTTCATATTAAGGGGCCTACTCAGTTCATTGCTAGACTTTTTAATATTTGCTTTCGTATTTGTGTCGAGATATCGTTCATAAATTCCAGTGACAACCAGAGTCTCTGATTCCCCCGATTTCATTATTTCGGCTATGATTTCTTGCAACAGCGCCTCGCAGCTTTAAAACAACATCTTGAATATCTATGTTAGATATTGGCAATTTTCCAATTTGATCTTGAAAAATTACAAGTTCGCCCGCATCGACGTCAACAACAACCAGGCTGTTAAAGTCGGTCAAACCCGCTTTGGTAGCAAACCTGCTCAGACCCATATCAGCACCGCATCGGATTGAGTACGTCCGTAAATATTAATAGGCATTTTATATACTATTAGTTGTACTTTCTAAGTGGCAATATAAAAATCAGTAAGCGCTTGCAGTATTAGTGAACGCTAAAGTGCATACAACGCTTCGACAAAAAGATGTCCATATATTGATCAGTCCAGCCGAGTTTGCAACAAAAGAGTCAAGTAAAATAGCTGAAGACAAATTTGTCCGTCTGAGGTCAAATAATAAACAACTTCACGGGGAGGTGAAAGTCCGTACGAGTCAAAGTATAACCGATGATTGGGTGTCACTACCTATGCAACTCAATGAGTCCTATGTTCTGTTGTCAAATGCAGGTTAACGATGGTGGTTTCTCGCTTGTGCTTTGGCTCCGAGTTCATTCCGCGTAAAGAAATCTCCGAAATGCTTAACTGACTTTGCCATTGTGAGTAATGGACGCGTGGTCTTTTGCGATATGTATCGGGTAGTCGAAGACCTCTGGATGAGGGTAGTCGAAAATCTTTTCCTTTTTTATTCGTCTGCGAGATACTATAGAGATTATTTCACCGAAAGCCTTTTTCAGAGTCAATACCGGATGCAGTTCCGACAGCGCCGAACACAGCCGCTTTTGCAATCATTAGAGCCGCAGCCACTAACAGCGTTGGAATGGCTGCGAGGAATGGAAACACTGCACCAGTCATTTGCATTTTTGCATTAGCGTCACCCCTGACTTGGATAACTTTAATGCCGCCGATGTGCTTTTTTGACCGTATTAAGTTAACTAAGCTGTGTTTGAGCCAACCAAACGAGGACAATTCCAGTCAACTTGTCGGAGAAAGTCTTAGTGAGACCTGCAATTGTTTTACATTGCGCTCGTTATTTTCGAAAACTGTTTCGGACAAAAGTCAACTTTAACTTCATGGTATGATATTATTTAAAAACTTGACATCTTCAATTACTAGTTTTAGAAAATTGTACTAATTTTCCACTGGTGAATTGATGACCCTCATTCAACCACCTACACCCTCTAAATACAACAGCTTATCAGAGAGTATCACAGCAAAATGCATCTGTAATTGTTGCCAGCAGGCGGCACGTGCATAAAAGTGGAGGTCAACGACAGTCTGCTTAAGCATGTATAGACAACGAAAAGTAATAAATCGGCTACAACCCAGTGAAGTCTTTTAGGGAAATCTGCAGACTCGTATCAACGTTTTGAGCTCGCTCCATGAACGAGCTTGTGAGAGTCAAATGCGACATTATTGTTGTCAAAGTAAAGAATACTCTTTTTGGTGGGTTCCTCATCACTGTTTAACCGCAGAGACACTTTAGACATTCATAATTTGTCAAACGTCATTTTATTACCGACCTGCGTCGGAAGCTCCCAAATTATGTCTTGAAAAATGCTATGAATGAATGGTTTGCTGCGCTTATACCTTGTTGGGTTGTTATTTGCCATGGAAACTGGTGTACGCTGCTTTCTGTCGAGTATGTGTTGGGTGTATGAAATGACAGTGGTTATGTGCATCTTGAACTCGTAAACAAAAACAAACGTATTTCTGCAACCACTGAAAAGATTATCACAGGCATCCATACTGTTAATTCGATAAAAAAAAAAATCTCTGCCATAAGCGATACCACCATCATGCAAAATTATATCACTCGACAATAGCCTTGCGAACATCACTGCAAAACACAAATATCTGACTGAGACAATTGCATACGAAATCAAGAATGTCATGCATGTTTTTTTACTTTATATAGCGGCGTCGCCAATCAGTCAACAAAACCAGGGTCTTGTGGGTTCACAGAAACATTCTGCTCAAGTTGATGCCAGAAATACTAAATCTAATCAGCATTTTTTTGTGTCTATTTAAAAGATCACGAACGGACCAGCGTATCTCTCGTAATCATCACTGTATCTGACGAGTCCGATAATCGCCGTGGTAATGTCAACATTGCTCAAAAATGCTTATATTTCCTTTCCATGAATGAAGTAACATACGCTACTGAAGAACGCCATGATGCCATTGTTAGCAAATCCAACTTTTTTTTATCAGGTTAGAAATTATTATTGTTCGTTTGTACACGTTTTCCATTGATTTCTAAGAAGGCCTCGCTTCCCTTACTGCATTTGCAAGCACTGAACTATCAAAACGTTGTTCAGCTCTTTCACTGATCATTTTACTGACCGGCGCGTGCAATGTTTCTGTTGATGGAAGTAAAACTGTTTTTGGTTTTACCCACGGTGCTCGAGTCACTAATCGCTGTAATCGAAATGAAAGCGATTGAACCGCTTGAAATCCCAGATTTTTCAACAGACCCATGCCAATATTTTTGATGCTATCAACGATTCGCATTTCAACATGTTTAGCGATTGGTAAGCACCTTTGGCGCCCCTCTGAACAATACCTGAGCATCATCAATAAGACCCTTTCCGTAATTTGTCATGTATATGGGTTTTTCTCGAGTTGACAATACGCATTGGTATCACACGTCCACGTACGGTCGCCATAGTATTAAATATCAAGTCGATTTATAATGTTACAGTTGCAATGTCAAGGTCTATTCGTGCAAGTCTAAGATGTGCCGGTACTGATCCACAAGGATAAAACGAAGTTGCGTCAACCGGGGATTGTTATAAGTTAGATACACAGACGCTGCGGGACTAATCGATATGAAATCAAACTGTTCCACAGTTGGGGAAAATCCAACGGTACCTAACCCGGGGTTGCTATGTCTCCCGCAGCTACGACTGAGAAAGATCCGCTTTCGTAACTGCAACTGATAAAGTCACACGTTAAACTGATCTGAATCGTTGAGGTAATTTGACAAAGTCTTGCATGGTATGATATCCGGACCCTTCATGTCCTGCACGTAAGATTCGTTTGCCCTTTGAAATTTCATTGATGTTTTCGAGCCAGCCTAGAATTGTTCTTATCGACTATCATGTGTAGTAAACTTCGTACGGTGCAGATTTAACTGAGATGGCAGAGCAGAGTGTGTGCGCTTGTTCGCGCATAGATATTGTAGAGTATTCTCCAGTCTGTGATAAAATGCTCCATCGAATATCATCATTGATCAAATCAATGTCGTACGCGCCATGGGGAAGTTAAACCTTTTTCTGTGTTGCACCATCATCCATCAAAAACACAATCAAGTTCTTCGCGGTAAGACCACGGAACGGCCGTGATCATGTAATAGGCCAACTATAATACACACGCAACGACGCTAGTACAATCTCATGTGTGCTTGATTTCCGCGCTGTGATTTATGTAGAGACAGTCACGTTAGATTCTGGTTTTGTTGATGAGACCGTAATCATCGAGGCAACACTCGGGGTTGTATTTACAACAGCACTTTGCAACGGTGCACTGATTTTGCGTACAACAGGAAGTACAGCAGCATTCATCGTCGGTGTGCGAACTTCGCTCGTCGTATACATCCTTGATGTTTTTCAGCAAGTTCATGCATTAACATGAGGCACATTCCCGGGTTCATGATATCGTTGGTTAGCAACCTCTGACAAATCAATGCGGCCTCATTGATGACTTTTGTTATGTTGTTTCCCCGCGTGCATTGACCCTACTAGTGTTTCCAAACGATCCACGAGTTTATTTTCTTTGTTGTTGGTCCGTAGACATGCATTTGAACCCATCGGGTTTGAACGCTTTATTAGCTATGGAATGTCTAGTTGTTCCACGTTTGCGTGCGGGACCATTAAGAAGTTTACTGTGGTTAGACGGTTCCTCAACTTCCTCGAGAGGCATATCCTCTATGAGATGCACATCCGCTTGCTTAGTCCCCCATCCCCACGATTGTTTGTATAACTACTTTAAATGAATCCAGAAAAATATCTAAATTTGCTTGGCATTTATTTCACCTATGGTTTGTTAGAGAAAACAAGTATCTCAACTCGGTCCACATAGGATTGTTACTGCTTAGTCATTTTTGTCCAACCCACTCTTTGTATACCCATGCAGGCCAGTTCTCTTTAACGTGACCCTGGCGCGTGTCCGCTGGTAGTTCATACTCCAACATACAGTCTTTGAAGTTAGCTATGTTATGTATTATAGCGGCAAACTGTATAGGGCTATAACAGATTTGCTGCCGTGCTGGTTCATTAAATCATGGAACTTTTGATTTTAGCTTTGATACGTATTCGGGTGGTTGTTTTTGTGGAACAGGCTCAGTTGATTCTCCGACATCCTCCTGTAGGCCCCCTAATCTTCCTAATCGGACCAGGTCGTCGTTGTGTTCCCATCATTTCGGCAATGGTGCAGGAGACTCTTGTTCCACATTTTTCACAGATTTGGCTACAATTTCATTGTTTGGATTAATCAGCGGTGCAAGTGATTGTTCAAAGCCCACTGTGGGGATTTCTCTTTTCAGTTTGTCTTTATTGTAACATATCTTTGAGATGTTTTCGTGCATTCATGTACTTACTACAAGCTCCAATTGATAGCGCTCGGCTTTGCGACGTTGGTCAGCAGCCTCTGTTATAGGATCGCTGAGGATTTCGTCATTGTATATGTTTATTATGGTTTTATGTTTTGGCGATACTTTTATTATGGCGATACTTTTTAGGGGAGGTAGAGCTTCCAGTCAAGTTAATAGTGACGAAACTAAATTGTCCATGGGTAACCTACGAAACATATTTCGAAACTCATCCCACGTTGGCACATCAGAGCCACTGAATTCTTGCGAGGCCATGCGCATCAATGCAGAGAAATATCATTAGCATGTTATAGTTGTTCCGGATCGCTTTAGGCACGTGTGCGTAACGTCGAGCCACATAGATCACGTCTGTTTTTGTGTCGACCTCGTAAAATTTTCTCGCGGGATTATCTTTGTGTTCAAGCATCCCATTGTCGTCCACAACAAGATTATCCTCACTCGGATCAAAGTCGTCAATGGCATGTGTTTCATTCACTGTAGAAAAGAAATCATCAGTGGAGGAGTTATTTTTATTGCGACAGATGAAGCTCTAATGTAAAATCCCTGAGGACATCATAACATGGCTGGTCATCAGCCATCGGCACAATTTTGGACAACCGATCCCACTTTAACTATCTCAAACTAATATTCAACAACAGCTGGGTTTTCCCTAATCCAGCAGGGCAACTGATAACGGGCGAACTGAGTTTGGAAATATGTCATAGTGCTTGGGTAGTTGGGCTATGCTTGCGTAGAAAATTCAATGAAGGTAAAATCAGAGATTTTCCTATGTTGTTACGATATCTTGAATGTCGTTTATTGTATAAAAAAATTATTGTATAATACAACCATATCTTCATAGTGTATGCGATGCCTAGCAAACACTTGTACTGCAAATCCAGCTCGAGTTCAAACACGTAATAGCAAAGCCGCGATCGCTCGAACATGTGCTCGATGTGATGCAAAGAAGTTCACAGTTGTTGGACCTTTCAGGTTCATTGGCAATAGACACGCCGGTTCTGAAAGGGCCGTCGGCAGTGATATCGCTGCTGCATTAATAAGTCTACCCGGAACACCATGGAGGAAATGTCCTAGTGAAAAAACATATACCTGGATAAAATTAATGTAGACCTGGTGCACGGCTTGATATACGACTTGATTCTAAATATCAACCAAAACGTGGAGAAGTACCTATTAATCGTGTTGATGCCGCATGTTACCGACATGGCCTTGCTTATAAAGCATGAAACGATATCCGTACGCGTCAACGTACCGATCTATACCGCTCTAAATCTCATCCATGAATTGAATTGAATTAGTCCTGAATTGAATTAGTCTTACATTCGGGTAAAGAATCGCCAGATCATCATAGGAGGCAAGAAACTACGATTTCATTTGGAGGTCAATATATTGATATAATAAACAAACAAATATGAATAAGAAAAGAGTAGTTTCCGAACGGAATTTATCCAAAATATACTACAGTCCTCGCGGTTATTGGAAATGTGAAGCAGCCATTTTGAAAGTTAGCAAGCTCAGCAAAAGTCATCCATGGGATTACTCTATCATAGTTGGCCAAACAAGCGCAAGGTAAATTTACCTACCTGCACCAAAAAGTGTTTCCCGTGAATGATTTGATGCGAGAACACCCAACAAAATTCATCAGGTTGATCTTTGTTTCTTCCACAGGATCTGGTATGTGGACGCAAGTACCATTAACTATTATAGATGTTGCAATCAGATACAAGGAAGTGGAAGCAAGTTTTACATAGATTCAGCAGCTCTTACAAATTAATCCAGGTAAATAATTTCTTGTAGCCGTTGCTGCATTGTTAACAACACATAATGTACTTGTTCGTGTTTTACATGTTAACATGCATAGCTACCCGGCTATTGTGGAACTATTCAACCGTACACTTGCTGAACAGTTTGACATCATTACGATCAAGAATGGTTAATATAGTCTTGGAGAGCTCGATCTCAGATCACAGAACGATCAATTCAGTGGGTAATACAACTTCCATTAGTCAAACAAGCACTAAATAATGCATTCACGTGAGTGGTTAGATTAAACCCTGCTATCTGTATGCACCGTGTGTTATAAGGTGGTCAGTCGATGTATTTACAATTTCAGACTGATTGGCTTTCTAAAACAACTAAGACATTACCATCTAGCATTGGAACCTTCGGTTTTCATAGACGAACGAGCGCGATACCGCTCTGTAATCCAGACACCAAGTGAAGCATTTGTGTGAGAAGAATTGCAAGTCATGCCCCCCCCCCCCGGGTACAGAACTACCACCAAAGTATATTTTAATGCTCTAGCGCATCGGTCTTAAGCTAATTAACAATCGCGTGGTATCGGTGCTCGTAAGTGGTAATTTCGATGGGAAACATATACATCGCTTGGTGGAAAGTGGGGACAAACTCACCAGTAGTATAGTGGGGTACCGTAGCGACAATGGGAATTAGCATTACAGACCCCCCCTGGGCCAGTATAGCGACAAGAAATAAAATCTCACCCTGGGCCTGTATAGCGACAATGGAAAATTGAGTAGAGGGACTAGAACACCCTGGGCCTGTATAGCGACAATGGAAAATTGAGTAGAGGGCTAGAACACCCTGGGCCTGTATAGCGACAATGGAAATTTTGTAGAGCGGTGACTAGGAGACTGTGGGTTTGTAGAGCGATAAGCGACAGGTGGCATGACGTCACACTGGTAACAATGTAGCAAAAAGAGAAGTACTGTGACGTCAGGCTACCTGAGAGAGGGCTATAGACAAACACGAATCAAGAGCGTTCGTGTTTTTTTAGTAGAGGAAGGGTTTTATATGTATTCGTTTAGGGTGGAGACCAAATGAAAATTAAGATCTTTTCGAGGCATTGGAAGTGGCCCTGAAAAGGGCCTTTGGTTTTCTTCTTTGTCTTCTTCTAAGTTCTTCTTTTCCTCCACCAACTTCTTATTTTCTGTCCTACACTTTTTTGACTTCCACTTTTTGTCTTCTTCTCATTCTTTTCCTCCTCCTGTTTTTCCTTCTCCTCCTCCTTTTCCTGTTTCTTCCTTTTTTCATTTTCTTCTTCCTTTTCAATCTTTTCATTCCATTCTCTCATCCTTCTTTTGTCTTCTATATCTTCTTTTTCATCCTTTTCAATCCTAATCATTTCATTTAAGATCTCCTTTCCTCTCTTTAAATTATTTATCTCCATAGTCAATCTATGGGGACTATATGCCCCAAACTGCATTCTGACTAACATTTCCTCTACCATAGCTAGTGTGTCCACCACCTCCTGCAATCTGAGCATTCGTTCCCAGTTACTTGCCATGGCTGACTATTCAGTGTTGAATGGCGCGAATGACGAACGCTCTGCTTTATGTCCGTGGAGCACGGACGTGAACGAAAACATCCCTTACACTCACTTCACATACAATTTACTATCCTCACCAACGAACGAGTAAGCATAAAACACACATTATACTATCCTCACCAACGAACGAGCAAGCATAAAACACACACACATTATACTATCACACCAACGAAGGAAGAGAAGAAAAACACACACAATATACTATCCTCACCAACGAACGAGCAAGCATAAAACACACACTATACTATCCTCACCAACGAACGAGCAAGCATAAAACACACAAACATACCATCCACACAATCGGGATGAGAAAAAAACATATTATATACTATCCACACCAACGAACGAGCAAGCATAAAACACACAATATACTATCCACACCAACGAACGAGCAAGCATAAAACACACAATATACTATCCTCACCAACGAACGAGCAAGCATAAAACACACAAACATACCATCCACACAATCGGGATGAGAAAAAACATATTATATACTATCCACACCAACGAACGAGCAAGCATAAAACACACAAT
>JAECUM010065672.1:0-12601 GCA_016617855.1 Megalonaias nervosa | reverse complement strand
CGGGCGCCCATGGTTGTATGAATATCTATATTGTGGCATAATTATCTGCAGGATAACATACATTCATATACGATCATTAGTTGGCAATATTAAATCCCCCCTCCCCCATCATCAACAAATGGTGGTGGTATATTCTTGTAATGATGACCATACTCACATAGACGCTTGGAAAATAGATTTATATCTTACCTTATCATTTATTAGAATCAAAACGAACAAACTGGGTAATCGCTAAATTTACCTTGGGATATATTAATCGATTGCATATATAGTCGCTGAAATTCTCCTGCACGTTGAAGTATACAAATGACTATTATCTGCCGTAAAGATATGAATACTATTATTCTGCCATGATCTGTTTATATTATTATATTATAGTAAGTTAATTATTGTATTTTGTTTTGCCGTTTGTGTAATTATCTTTTGTGGCTTTGTGCCCTTGAAAAAGGAATCGATACATTTCGAAAGTGCTTGGGCTGTTTACGCACCAGATTTGCACTGTTGTTTTACAGTTTTTGTGTCATATCTAATAATTTCCCTGATCAACACGCATGTTAATTGCGTGTACTTTGTAATTTGTAATATATATATATATATATATATATATCTTTGTTATCTTTGTGGCACTCATTTGGCTCTCTGATATCTGTGTGATTTAACTCTGGCACAGTTGTTGCATTTATTGGTTCGCTTATGAGTCTATGTTTTGGTTTGAGGCTGTTGTTGGAGCATGGTGTTATACCGTATGGGCCAGAGTATCACGTGGGACTTTGTGGTAAACAATTGCTGCATGATAGCAAACTTCCGGCAGCCAGAGTTGTGTGCCAAAGGTGTCCACCAATATGTGCCATGGCAGACTCATGCGCACTTCTGGCACACATTTCTGGCACAATGATTTGTGGGCTGCAACTGTACCGCCATCTAGCTGCAAGCTTTACGTTACTTTAAGGGATGATACCATTTTGAACTTACATAATTGTTATAAACGTTTATACTACGAACATATGCGTCTAAATCATAATTTTGGTCCATAGCTCTTAGTTTTCGCAACAGCAAGTCATTTTTTGTTGAACTTTATCATAGTCACTATAACAAAACAAGATAAAGCCACGGGTAGAAAGGACTGAGGCGGGGACTGCATACCGCATAAAGTTACGGATTATGTATGTCAAAACAAACATTTTTATTTAAAAAAGAAAGACACTAACATATTTACATTCATTAATAGTTACGTGTAATATATGATACGGATCTTAAAATTTTCACAGTGTTACTTCGTGTATTTTATGTATCGTAATTAAATGAAAAACGAAAGATGAAGAAAGTAGAATGGCAAAAGTTAATACCGGACAGACTAAGTGGCATCATTTTGTTTTTTATTGTCTTTTTCGATATTCCAAGCATGGCAGACAAATGCGTGAGTTCGATAACATTTCGTTGGTTGTAAAATATAATAATATATTATAGAGGTTGGTTATAATCTCTTTTAAGAAAGAACGGTTTACGAGAAGAAGAAAAAAAAAAACAACAAAAAACACGTGCACCTTGCATGTGCGTGTGCTGTGCTTTCAATACAAAACTTTAAAAGACATAATGTTGACAAATTACTTTAGATTGATAGAGGCTACCCACACTTCAAACTCTCCAGCGTGATAGCAAACTAGGCCCAAATTTAGTGTTCATTGGTACACTACACGGGATGATAATAACAATCGTCATATTTAACTAAGTCTGGTGAATTAATAAACAACAAATGTCTGAAATTAAATGTGAATTATTTTTGCTCTCTATTAACTATTTTGGTAATGAGTTATTATCTTATTATCAATACAATCTGGTGTCATATGCAGAAAAAAAGTTTTAATAAACCTAGCCTGTTGCTCCATCTCAACGTAGTTAAAGCTAAATAAATAAATAAATAAATAAATAAATGATGATGATAGTCATTATCACCATCATAATGATGTCGATGATGTCGATGATGATCATGATGATGCAAGAGTTGTTATTCCTTTTTCCTTTTTTTCTGCCACTAGATGGCAATGTTGTGGGTGGACTTGTACCAGAACATATTGATTTTATTCACTAAGCAGATTATCTATATCACCAACCCGTCTGACTTTGTGGTGCGTGTTCATACAGGCGGTAAGTTTTAATTTCAAGCAATATTCCTGTTTTCATTTACTTTTTTCTTCTGATTACAGAAAATGTAGATCTTGAGCACCTGTCGAACTTAAAAGCGTCATCCGAATGATAAACTGTGTCGTATTTTCTTAGACTGAGAGTATTATATTCAACGGTACTGTTGCCTTTCGATGTCATTCTGTGAATGATGAATGACGATTGATTCACACTAAAATCAGAAGTTTGGGAATATGTTAATTTGATTATTGTATTCATAATCCAACTGTAATTTTTAAAAAAAAAAATTATATTCTGCCGTTTCTTGTATTCTGGCACGAAAGCCGAGTACTTTCCCCATCGAGAAGGGTAAGGGGGTGGGTGTGTTCGTTGAATGATATTGGAAAGATGGCTCAGTGTTAGGCTACAGTACCAGGTCGGAAGTGAGTAGCCACCTGAGTAAGAACAGTCGAGTAGCGGATAAGAACTTTATTTTGCAAGACTGCACTAAAGAATACCTTGATTGGGGTCTGAAATTGCAAATTTGTAGCGAGTGCTGTTTTTGGTAGACTATTGATGTAAACAAAACATGATACGTCACGGAAAGGAACTGACAGTCAGAAACAGGCGATAATTCATTTATAGTTGAGGAATATTTTAATGGTAGAAAAATTACCTAAAACAGCTGGAATATCACGTTTTGCATTTCATAGCATTTTGAAAAAGTTCACAAATGTGTCCACAGAAACAGAAAAATGAGCGCGAGACGAAAAATCAGTGACAAAAAGGGGTGATCATATACTTTCTCGTCTTGTTCATCGCGATATTTTACAATCGTAGACAACCTTTGCAGGACTTGACTGTTAAATTATTCAAGTATTTGCTTTGGAAAGCACTATCAACAGAAGGTGAAGAGTTTAGTATTCATGAGATGAAATGTAAGGAGAATTGTGTGTCTCGTATTTATTGTTAAAAGGAGACATAACTGGACAGTTGAAACACAGTAGTGAATAGTATTTTTTTTTTTTTTTTAGCGATGTTGCTAAAGTTGTTCGGGACTAAGATCGAAAATTTATGTTTGGAGAAAACCGATGAAGAATTGCAACCAGGGTGTTTATGTCTGTACATATACATACTTGCCATTCTAAAATATTTCGGTCTTGTTATAAGGGATGCATTACCTACAACGGTGTTTGAAATCGGTGGAGAGTAATATTGGCAACATTGGCTTTGATGTCTCCTTTCTTTTGGAGTAGATATAAGGAAATGTTTCCCGAAATATTGTATTGTCACGACTGACTTCGCCTTTCATTACTATATATACTCCACCATGTCGGCCAATTAATGCGCGTCGGGTAATTCTGCGCAACGATACGACATTCCTGTAAACATTGGATCACGTGTTGTTTTTGGTCGAAAATCCAACTTGAATCAAGAAAGAATGATCGACCTTTAATTAAGAAAAGTGATATTCATAAAGTGAGGAAAAATATCCCACATTTCTACCCTAATTGCATATGAAAATGTGATTTCTAAATGTCAACATGAAGACCCACTACATAACCTTCTTGAACTTTTAACCCAGAAAATCCTGTTTACTATGTATCTTTTAGAATCATAAAATAAATACATTATATAAAAGATGGAAATGTATACCTTAAAATAATACTGCATTTTAATCCAAGTTTCCAATTTTGCAAGAAGCTGTCTCACACTACAAAATCGTCTGCTATCCAAAATGTGAACTTGCTGCTAGATCGGGATTTTCAAGAAATTTCCGGCGTGTAGTCTGTTTCTAAAATCTTTAGTAATTTTTTTCCCATAAACGAGACGTGGTAAGCACATTACATCCTATTCATTGTTGGTTCTCTTCAACATAATAGCTTATTTTGTTATAAAATGTTGAACTTTACTAATTTTTTTTACACAATCAGTTTAGCTTGCTTAATATCTCTTACCGTTTATTGACATTGTTACGTTGAATTTTGTAAAACCAGCTATAAACCTGACCTAATTACTCTACCGCAATGCTGACAGAAACAGTCCAAAGTAATGTATTTCATTTTCATAGCTCGATTAATAAACATTACATCTTTTCAAGGCTATGCGCAGAATAGGCCGACATATCGCGAGTCACGAGTACACAGGGGTGGTATCCGGTGTATCCAAAATTAATATTATTTTGAACAGAATATTCTGGTGACAATTGCCTCTTTTCAAATGGTAAGCATTGCAGTATTTTATTTTCGTCAGTTGGTCGAATTCGGTATGCGTTTTGCTTCAGTATTGGTGACGGAAACCTCAGGTGCACAGAAATGCCCGACATCATTGTACTCGAAGATAAACGCAGATTTTTCTTTTTCATTATTTCATAAATATAAAAACTATCCATTGGTGTGAAATACGGCTATATTACTACGCTAATAAAAAAAAAATCCGAAAGCTACAATTATAATAATTTTCGGACAAGGAATGTTTACAAATTTTTCTTAACACATTTCTTGTGTGAATTGATACAGTTGACTTTGTTGGGAAGGCTATACTGTAGAAACATCACCGAGCGGTCGCATCTGATAGATTTCAGAGCGTACACCTTTTGAACAAATTATTTTAATTATTGTAGGTTTATTGGTATGGATTTTGATTATTTTATTCTGTTAATTTCTGCATTCTAACGTGAATTGTTGGCCTTGGTTGCAGTGTAGTTCGGTAACAGATGGTGATTTTGATTATCACTTTTTATTTTGGTTTGCAATCAACTCTCATCTATGCCCGATTTTGTCATCGTTTTCAGACATGGTTACGATTGTGTTGAGAGGAAGAATCGCTACAGAAACAGTTTTATTACTATATTGAAGGAAGTGTTTTTCTTAAAAATGTGTCCGTTTGCCGTGGAGCGTAAAAGGCACACTCTATGGGTGACATAATATCGAATAACAATAGTTCATGTAAGTTTAGCCCTTGATAATTTGCAGGATTCATGTAGAAAATTAATGTAAAAAAAGTTAATCCCTGTAACGTACTTTTTTGGGTTTGGAGTTCATTTTTAGGTATTTTTTTTATTTATTTATGGCGCCTACTAATTGATTAAATAAATGTATTCCGATACTAGAGGGTCTACAGTCTTCGTACATTTTTAGACCAGTTCATCCTAAGAGAGAGAGAACAGTAAATAAGCCTAATTATGGACATACAGATTTAAATAACACAGATAAGGGGATGTATAGTTCCTAAATGGGAAGATATATTCCAAAATTGATAATCACCACTGTGAAGGTATCATTTTTTCACCCTCTGATTTATTTCAGCATCTTTCTGAAATATATTATAAATAAGAATTCTTTTATAAATAAAAAATTTGGTTAAATTTTGCAAAAGATTTATGAATAAAACTTTCAGGAGAATAATTGTCTGGTTTATATACCTAGGAGGACAAAGTAGTGGGAAATAATAAAACATTGTTTTGGGTGGCGTTTTGGTTTTTCAAAACATTCTTATTACATCCTGCACAGACCGTTAATGTGATCAGACCATGTGTTGTCACATCATTAAAATCTTCTCGCTTACAGTTATTACATATTATTACATATACCTTATAATCAACATTGATAATAAAATTATATCTTGTTCAATGTTGTGAAAATAAAGAAATGAAGACGAGAGAGAGAGAGAGAGAGTCTCAGTCAGTGGTTGTGTTTCAGTCTATACAACCGCTCCGGTAGTCTATTGGTTAGAGCGTCCGCATTGGATGCGGGACGTCGCGGGTTCGAACCCCGGCCGAGTCATACCAAAGACTTAGATAAATGATATTAATAGCTGCCTCGCTAGGCGCTCAGCATTAAGATGTTAGTGAAAGGACTGGTCGGCCTGGTGTCAGGATACTGTGACTGGGTGGGACATCATGCTACATGTTTGCGGCAAGATGCCCCAGTGTTAGACATCACTGTAAACACCACACTGCAGACAGCGTAGCGATATGACTGAGAAACTATGAAAGCAGCGTCAAAAATCCAAATCACACACACACACACACAGACACGCACACCAGTCTATACACATTTCTACGTTTGTGTATATTAGAGTGTAATATAAAAAAATTAACTATGCTTGGAAAGACGTATTGGTTTTCACTGTTCCCAGATGTTCATGACACTTTTCTTTTTCTGTCTGTTTTCATTGTAACATATATTTCTAATATATAATATTCTTTTAAGAAGCTTTTGAGGCCATGTAATGTAGGTATATCTCTTTTCATCTTGTATGTGTATATGTAGTATTTGGTAATTAGAAGAATACAGTATAAAGGTTTTTCATTAAAAAAATCAACAGTGGTTTCTCCGAATCAAACCATTTTGACCTTTGGAGTAAATAGTATTTTTTTTTTTTTTGTTGTACATCTCGAATCCACTGAAATACATCACTCCATAATCTATTAATCACACTACATTCCAAAAATAAATACACGATTTTCAGGAGAGCCATTACAAAATGTACATTTATTAGTATCATTAGCATGTATTTTATACAAAGAAGTATTCGTCAGTAGAATTCTTTGTATAACACAATATTGAAACGATTGTAATTTTACGCTTTTGTTTTACTTTGAAAATTTTAGAACATATTTGGCCAATAATCGCAAGAAAATTTAAAATTCTGTTACTTTTTCACAAGTTGGTGAAACATTCGATTTCAAAAGTAATTTGTAAATATCTTTACAGCCTTTATTACTGTGAAGAATAATTCTTTTTTGGTAAGGGATGAAAATCTGGCATTCATGCCTGTATTCAGTTTTAGGTTTAGTTTTCTACATAATGATCTTATAGCCAGAGTGAGACTTGGAAGGCAAGAGAATTTTCATTGATGTTGCAGTTTTCTTTGAAGCTTTAAATTTCTAGAAAACTTCCCTGGTAAAGCTAAGTTAAAAATCCAAATCACACATTCACACACACACACGCATGCATGTACACATTTAACTTCTATATAAATTTGAAGAAAAAAATATTTCATTTCATTTGCTAATACAATTTTGAGGAGGTTTTGGTACCGAGATGAACATTTGTTTGAATATAGGAATCACTTAGGTTTTCAAAGCTGTTATTTTACCAGTTGGTGTTGGAGTTCGTTATACCTAATTCTACAAAAACTTCATTATCATGTGTGTTTTATTTTCAAAATTTATCTGTATCATTTTCGATTGAAACTTGGATACCCAACCGAGTAAATTCAGTAACCCAGTGCAGTTTTAATATATGATGAAAGGTGTCTGCACATTATTTCTTACTATCCAGACTGCTTTTGTTTTGGTAATATTGCGTTTCAGGTTTGAGATCCTTGCAAAATAAAATCTAATACATCAGTATTAAGAGATTCCAAAGAACCATCAAGAATCAAGGTAGTATCACCTGGAAATTGTGAGAGTAAATATTTTGTTTCCTTTAGTTTAATACCTTTAATCATCTTATTGTTGTTTTAATAGTATCGATAACATTACTCCACATATTTAAAAAAAAGATATGGACATAGACTACCCTCTCTACATCCGCTGAAAATATAAAAATTTTGATATAAAACCATTCAGATATTCCTGAAGAGATATTACAAAAACAAGTTTTTACCCACTGTTTTGTCATCGATCCAAATTATAAAAGGCTAGGACATTATGAATGCATTTCCATGAGATGGAATCAAAAGCTTTTTCAAAATCAATTATAAGAAGCTACAGGGCAGATGTAATTCTTCAATGATGTATCATAAATATTCCCTGTATTTTCATCAATATATCCACCGTTCCGGTGGCCAAGTGGTTAGAGTGTCCGCCTCGGATGTGGGAGGTCGCGGGTTCGAACCCCGGCCGAGTCATACCAAAAACTTATAAAAATCGTACTATTAGATGTGTAAGTACGATTTTATATGAGGAGATTCCTGAGAAATAGCAATGACGTTACCTTAGCTTAACACCCGTGGTGTCAACATAAGTGGCTACTCACCTTTCACCTGGTACTGTAGGTCTGTCTGCATAGTAAAGTGCTTGAAGGGTGTCCATGGTGAAGTTATATCCAAGGAAGGGGCAAACTTCGACATTCTGTCGTACCAATATGTAATTATGAAATGATGCCTGCCTTGCTGAGGTTTTTAATATGCCTATTGTGTACGAAAGAAAGAAGTTTCCACTTTGATACAGTGTAGAAATTCTTCTTGAAATGAATGCTGTTATGCAAATCGGGCGAATATGCCTAGATCATCTTCAAAACTCTACATTTTGTACTAGAAAATATTTGGATTGTCTGCGGATCAAACCACAAAAGGAATCTCTCAACTATGTTAAATGTATTATTTGTTTTTTATATTATTTATTTCTTAATTCCATGAAGCTAAAGGACCTTTCAAGCTGGAAATATATCGCTCCAAACGTGACATTTATATGGCGGATTTATCTATCCGAATATGCTTATTATATAGTCTCTACTTCAGAAAGAAGCAATCATCGTTCTAAAGGATACCCACAGGACCCAGACGTATCAGGATTAAATTAGGTACAAAGAGATCGTAGTTGTGAACACTGCAGTCATGTTTCATTGGGGCTAATAAAATAGAAGCTTCCCAAATGGCTCCGTCTCAGTGGTAGCGCGAGGGTTCAAGGTGTCGGGGGCAACGTTCTTTAGTGACGCCCCTACCCTTTGCCACTTTCTATGTCAGTTGCCTACCTCCCTCCTCCCCAACTCCTAAATACAAGTTTTGTCAATAATTGCCCCATTTACACTAAGGTGAGGTGAACACTGTCCAAATTTAAAGCTAAAAGAAATCTCCCGATGGAGCTCCCTTCGCCTGGCGTTTGTGGGAAATTGCACTCCACCCCACCCCGGCTCTGCACTGCTGGGACGTGTATTTCCAACCTATGGGTAGTCGATCCACATCATTCTACATTGACTTCTCTCCATAGAATTCAAGTTCAGGGAAACAAGTCTTCCCCCAGCCTTGAAAGGAAAGCATTTTGCTTTGGGTAGATTAAAATTTACTGTCCATGATTATCCCACCCTGAGAGCTCCCGAAGGTTATATTTGATCAGAAGAAATAGTCTGAAGCAAGAATTAGTCGGCAACTAAGTGCGTGACAGAGTCAAAACTTTGTGCTATACCGTTAATGTAGACAGGAAATAGGAAAGCACCGAGAATCGATGTCATGGGTACATTTGAAAATTCGTTGCCAGCGATGATTTCCAAGTTCTGTTCTTTTATCCAAGCCAATAAATTTCCCGAAAATTCTACAATTTCCTAATTTCAGCAACACCTCTCAGTGTCACACTCTAGCAGAGGCTTTAGAAATATCACATTTAGAGAGTCGTGGTAATAGAAGTAGTTATAAAACCTATTTTTAAAATACTTAAACGAACTTTGCTGAGGAATGATTTGGGTCCTTAATCTGAAGGAATCGATTTACCCTTTTTGAAAACAAGCTTCCACATATTGGCAATTTATCAGTGCGTTATGACATGTTAAGCCTGGCATTTAAAAAACACAATATTGCTGCTAGATATAGACCATAAGCTCTGTTATTTTTAAGTAATGATATGACATCAACGATCCCACTTTCACAAATTTCAAGGCTATTACGTCTGGGTTTTGCAGTATTCCCGACTTCTGAAGTTGCTTTATTAGAATAATCTAAGGATGATTTAGTACCAAAAATATTCAATACGATGTTATCTATAGTTTTTTTTTTTTCGATCTGAATATGCAAGCTTAGAATCAGATTATTATATGAAAAATGAACGTTTGAAAACAAATTAATGTGAAAATGTGTAACTGACTTGGCCGATGAAAAGGAATAATGATGTAATGATATTTTGTTGATATTATCTTTCTCCTGTATACGGAGAGAGAGAGAGAGAGAGAGAGAGAGAGAGAGAGAGGTTTGCATAATCAACTATCATGAACTTCATGATTTCAGAATTCCACTTGAATCGTGTCAGTTTTGAAGATGGGTTCAAAGAATGGTCTAAGAACAGTCTTCATATTATTCAACGTTCTGTTTTTGGTAAGTATGTTTCATTGCTATATACTTGGATCGAAAACTTTTTTAGCAAGAGCAAACTATTCAATTCGCTTGATGAACTTTGGTCACATCTTATAGCAATTGTACATCAAAGGGAATATGCTATGCTATGTTGTATTTACAGCGACATGTACGTTTTGCACACAGCTGCACGTCTATATACTAAAGGATATAGTTTACTTGAAGCAGTCGCTTGGATTTCTCAATAATTTGCAGGCAAAAGCCCCGAAAGTTGCCACAATATTCTATGGGTCAGAATAGCAATGCATGCATGCATCCATCCATACTTTTATATACATGACTAGTTGCAGAAAGAGTCAAGCGTACGCTTTTTCATAAGGACTATAACATCTTAATTCAAATCCTGTTGAATGAGAATGGAAAACTTTGCCTTTATGGATGACATGACAATGTAAAAAAAATGATGTTTTGGTGAAAGATAGAATTGATTCCAGAAAGGCAAATTTAACTTTAATATGGCATCTGACAATGTGCTTGTAGCCTTTAAATGTTGTGTTGAACACTAGGAACTTTATTTCCGATGTTCCTTTATTGACATGCTTCTGAGCTCGTTATTTAAAGTTGTATGTAATGTAACGATTGTTTTGGAAAATACGTTTATTAATACTATTATGATATATTACATTATAATGTTTCAGATCATCCTCCATCCACCTATCCGTCCATCCTTCCACTATTACATTCAGTTCCGTCTTTCTTTTCGTGTATGAAGTTACTGTAACAGCCCGACAACCATTCAGCTGTATTATTCTATAAATGTTTGCTGCTTTTTATTAAAATTTGCATTAGACTTTAACAAATCTCAATATACTTTTCTAGCACGGGATGGCAAAGGGCCCAAGACGTTCAGATTGGAATGTAAATAACGTATTAGGAACTTTCTCGTCGAATCGCAGTGATGCTTTCTATATTGGTATATTTTTGGCAGACGAACATCCGGCTAGGTGTGCAAGTAAAGATTCTTACAAAATGACGGGGATTGAATCAACAAACACTCGTAGACGTTTCAATAATCAATGAAATGCCTGCACTTTTCATTTTTAATGTTATTTATGCAACTTTATAATATATATATATATATATATATATATATATATATATATATATATATATATATATATATATGAGTGGACAGTTGTTCACAATGTGTGACATGGTTTGAAGAGCTCCACAGCAACAGGAAGAGTTAGTGGCCTGGCCCCATCGGACAAGGTTGACTGCACAATGACCCTGTCCTGTCCGAAAGCGGTTCAGTGTGGACCACAGATGACGTGGAAGGTTGAAGCCAGGAGGGCAGACAGATGGCTCAGCTACGAGGGAATGGTTTACAACATCTGTTGAAGACCACTCAATGTTCCATGCTGAAATAGTTGTCATATCCTCCGGTAACTGACCTAACCAGACTGGGCGTCTCGAAGTCAAGCGGACTGCTGGATGTGAGGTGATGTCCATGTACAGTGGAAGTTTCTCACTGGCATAAACCTTAACCAACACTTTTGTGTTTGCTTCCTGGCGACGCAGAAGTGGAGGAGGAATATTGCTGAGTACTGGCAGCCATGGTAAAGGAGCAGGACGTAGTGTTTCAGAGATTATGCGCATTGTTGTGTTGAGCTGGACATCAATTAGCTTAGTATGGGATGATTGAGCCCAGACAGGAGCGCAATACTCGGCTGTCGAATAACAGAGGGCTAGTGCTGATGTCTTGAGTGTCTAAGCACTAGCACCCAAGGTTGAGCCAGCCAGTTTGCGGAGTAGGTTGTTTCGGGTGCTAAGTTTTGCTGCAGTTTTCTTTAGGTGGTTGTAGAATGTCAGTGATCAGTCCAGAGTCACACCAAGGTATGTTGGTGTTGTGTCGTGTTTTATTTGCTGCCCATTGACTCAGGAGGATGCAAGGCTCACGGTTCGCATTTGCATTGTTAAGGTGGAAGACGCTAGAGACTGTCTTTGTTGCGCTTGGCTGTAGACGCCATTTCTTGAAGAAGTCCGTCGTATCCCCCCAGGTCCTTATTCAGTACCCCCTCAAGCTCAGCAAATGAGCGACTTTGGGTCCCGAGAGCAATGTCATCTGCATACATGAACTTGCGCGACTGTGTTACAGATAAGTCATTGATGTAGAAATTGAACAAACTTGGCGAAAGAACAGACCCTTGTGGGAGTTCATTTGTCTGACGTCTCCACGAGCTGCAGTTCTTTCTGATGTGCACTCTGAAGCGCATGTTGCGAAGGAACAGCTCAATAGTCTCAACTATCCAGCGCGGCAATACTCTGGAAATTTTCAACAGCAGCCCTGCATGCCAGACCGTGTCATATTCTGCTGTTAGATCTAGAAAAACAACTCTAGTTTTAA
Source organism: Megalonaias nervosa (assembly GCA_016617855.1). NCBI lineage: Eukaryota > Metazoa > Mollusca > Bivalvia > Unionida > Unionidae > Megalonaias > Megalonaias nervosa. Next base: position 60 of record JAECUM010065672.1, on the reverse strand, counting down.
GGTTCTTCTGAAACTTTATAATGAACGAATTGAAGAAATCTTAGGGTTTCAAGAGCCTGA
>JAECUM010065671.1:0-10703 GCA_016617855.1 Megalonaias nervosa | reverse complement strand
ACAAGTTCAAACAGTCAATAATATCAGGAAAAAATTCACCAGATGGTATATTTTGTTGCCACTACGAAATATAAATCGCAATTTTGAAACATTGGCAAAGCCAAGCATGATCCTTGAATAAACTTTTTACCAATTATTTTTCGTACTTTGAAGAAGAAAAACTTTTTTGGAGTACAAGAAAATACATGTATATGAAATTCCAGGAGCCATGCCATGACGGTCTTATATTAGAATTTGTGCACGATCTCTTTCCCAGATAATAAATCTTCTACATGTTACATTTTGTAATTTTAGAAAAATTTCATGTATGAGAAAAAAATATGTATATGAAATTTTGGGATCCACATCACAATTGTGTTATATTCGACTTTGTGTAATGGAGCGGGCTATAGTGGGGTCACATTGTACATTGCTACCTTAGCCAGCTGGAACAAGTATGATTAAAAAAGCTAAAAAACTTATCATTAATCATTGCTTGAAAACAAAAAGAGCAACACACACTCCATTTGGAACATCTTCAATGAACTCACTGGAGGAACACACAAAGATCAGACAAATAAAATTCACTCACTTCTGGTAAATGACACCATAATAACTAATGGCACTGACATTGCAAATGTTTTCAATAATTTTTTCCACCAACATTACCACAAAGTTAAAAGAACCAGTGACATAAAACAACTTTAATGAACTGAAAAAGTTCTGCAGCAGCAAAATCTCTAAGGAGGTATGTTTCTCATCCCACCAGTATCAAAAAACTTTGTTAAAAAAATGTCTCAGTGAACTTGATACCAAGAAAGCTACAGGACTTCATCAGATTGGTGCACAACTCATTAAATCTTCTGCCTCTGCTATTTTAGATAACATAACATTCATAATCAATTTAAGTATTGCAACCTCATCTGTTCCCAAAATATGGAAAACTGCAAAAGTAAGTCCTATTCACAAATCTGGTTCTAAGGATGATGCTGATAACTACCGGCCAATCTCAATACTACCAAACTTACCAAAACTGATTGAAAAATACGTCCATGACTCATTCATGTCATATTTAACCAAACACTTGCTGTTACACCCTAATCAATCAGCCTTTAGACAGAAACATTCATGTGAGACTGCCTTGATCTCCCTAACTGATAAATGGCTTCAAGCACTTGACCAAGGTAGAATAATAGGATCTGTATTTGTAGATTTCAGGAAAGCTTTTGACATGGTGGATCATGAAATCCTTTTGAAGAAACTGAAAATCTACCAATGTGATGAAAGCACAATTAGATGATTTACTTCATACTTAAGTGAGAGAACACAACATGTTTATATAAATAATGTTCTGTCTGAACATGGAACAATTAGACATGGAGTACCACAAGGCTCAATTCTAGGTCCATTACTATTTATTTTATTTATTAATGACCTACCTCTTTTACTAAGGGACTCAATATCATCTACAGATCTCTGTGCAGATGACAAAACATTGTCAGACATCCAAAACACAAAGCATGAACTTGAAATTTCTTTACAGAATGCCCTAAACAAACTGGACAACTGATGCACATGCAATGGCATGGTGGTAAAACTAAAATATTGCTTTTATCAACATGGCAAAAAAGGACAAATATCGATAGTGATGAACTATGTCTGAAATCGATGGATAAAAAGTTGCAAATGGTCTGTCATGATAGACTACTTGGTGTTTTGGTAGATAATAACCTATCATGGACTGAATATATCAAACATATCAGTAAAAAGGTCAATTCAATTTTAGGGCTTCTCAGCAGGATAAGACATTTTCTCCCTGAAAGGCAGAGAAAACTATTTTATAACAGTTACATACAACCCTATTTAGACTACTGTAATACAGTATGGGGTAATTCAAATGATAAAAACAAAGAAAAGCTGGCACATCTTCAAAAAAGAGCATTTGGGCTAATATCAATCCAGAAAGAAAGCAAGGAAAATTTAGCTGGCAAGTTAAAATATTATCTATTAATTAAAGACTGTATCCGTTTGAGAAAAACCAAATTAATGTACAGGATATCCAATAATAGTGCCCCTGAATATTTTCAATCTCTATTCCAGTATAGCCTCCCCACCTGTGATCCATGTCTACCAAACAGTATAAAATTCCCAAACCAAATAAGGAGTAATTTAAAAAAAGTTTCCAATACTCTGGAACTTTGCTCTGAAATACAATTCCAGTTAAGATTAGAAATACCCACTCTATTTCCTTCTTCCAAACCCAATATATCCAGTGGCTTCAGAGATGCAGCTAAAACAAATAAATTCCTTTGTACGAGGGCTTAAAGGCAGATTAGTTCTTAGCTAATTGTGTTACCCTCTTTAAATACAGTCATTATTTACTTATTTATTTATCTATTATTATAGCGATTAGTAAACTTGCTGATGCAGCAGGTTTCAAACGTTCCGTTGCTGCATATTGGTTAGCATGACAGGCAATATGGCAAATTTATCTACCGCCACCTGAACAAATTCAGTACGCACAGTTTGATGTAGGCACTGACCTAATGAGGTTCATCAGGCATATATTTTGTTTTTACCACATGATACTATTAAAACTGGTAGACGTCAATGATCCGCTAGTGGATCACGCACATACAAATATGCATTGACTGTCATTAACATTGCAAGTAGATATAAAGAAGCAGAACCACTATCAACAAAGACAGCAACTGAAGTTGCATCTGCATCTAAACGAATTTATCAACATGGTGGCCTGCAATGGCCACAGCTGCTACAGGTTGATTCTGGCAAAGAATTTCTTGGTGCAGTAACATCTCTGATGAAACAACATAACATCAAAATCAGATGAGGGCACACTGCAATTCATTGCAATCAGTCAATTGTTCAGTGATTTAATTGAACACTTGCTGAGTGATTGTTTGGATATCAGTATGTGCATGAAATATCCATTAACCTTAAGTCCCTGAACAAAGTTCAGGGGACAAGAGATCTCATGAATGGGTTGCAAGACTACTGAGTGTGATAGCTGCATTAAGTAATGAAATTACTCATGGAATTTCTATGAAAACCATCAATGCAATCTCAAAGAAACACATACCAGTGACTGCACGTGAGTGGCAGTGACATGACTCTCTCTCAAAACAACCAGTACTAGGTAATGTGGCTGTCAGACATTTATATGAACCTGAGAACTTGAAGGGGGTAAAAAAAGAGCAACTGACCCAGTCTGGAGTGTAACCACACATAAAATTTCCAGCATGGTAAGATTCATGGGTAGACCTGCAATCTACAAACTAAATTCAACTATTCATCAACATGGATTTGTACATGTAAAATTACAAGTAATTCCTGAAGATACACAATTACCACTGCCTTCACTTTTGTGAAGGGTTATTCATTAGCAATAAGGCACTGGCTCCTCGACATCAATTACACTCAAGACAGGTCAGCATCACATTTTCACATGTGTGGCCGAGACTACTATTAATTCTATCCATGGTAAATTATTTTGGGTCATTAGGAGAATACTGCCACAACATTGCTATATTACAGCAAGCAGAGTGATTATTTTGTTGTTGTTTTAGTGTCATAATAAACTTAACATCAAGATCAAAGTGATGCTTAATGTTTTTGTCACACTGCAAATAACCAGTTAATTTTTTCCTTGCTATATCATTTAACAATGATGAATTCATTTCCAGAGTTTGATTATTATTCACTGCGCAGTCTATAATAACCCTTCGCTGCTGAGACATTTTCCTGACTCGAGATACTGCTAGATAAACTAAATTTGACAATTCGATACGATCATCAACAATCCAAATATCAGTATCTGAAATAGTTAATCCCTGTGATGGATGAATGGTTAGAGCATATGGAGATTTATCCATCATTAATGCACTCTCAACAATATTAACAGCAACATCAACAATATCATCAAGAACTAGCTTTTGTTTCTTCCTTGGCTCTGTCAAGGGTCCAGAAATTTCAATATCAATATTTTGTTTACATGTATCTGCTGGGCGATAACACAATGGTACAAGTAGATCTAAGAATTTCTCTTTATGTAACAGAAATAATTGTTGCTGAAGTGAATCACAAACTATCTTCTGACTTGCAGCTATCAAATCAGCAGGCCTCCACAAATTCCAAAAACCATCATTCATTGTTTCTGGAATTACCTTACGCATTATCTCACATTGAATCTTATCCAGCTGCAGTCTGATTAACTTTCTGAATTCTTTCAGTGAGTCATCAACAGCTCTATGATCATCAAGTATTTCCTCATAATAATCTACAGATTCTTTTAACCAGCTATGTGGCAATTCACAGATAAAAGGTGGTGGTGGATTGCCACACATGACAACAGCAGTATTCCAAGTCAATAACCGATCAAGAAACATTTTTAATATGTCACCAGATACTGTGCATTTCATCCCAGATAATAATCTTAGGAATATATTTCTCACCCATTCCTTCAGGTGTCCACACATCTCCCTTCCATCAAAAGAAACTGTAATAAGTATGAGACTTAACCCCTCTTTCTTTCATCTCTCTGGCAAGTCGGTTGAGTCAGAGTTAGTACAATCATCAAGATTAAATAATAATTCAATCCATGTGTTGTTTTACCAGAATCATCAGGTCTGTTGAGACAAATGGTTTTATATCTGGCCACAGGATCATATACCAATGGTGCTAATGATGGTTGTGACATTTGACTATTTTTATGATATATCTCCTTGGATCTATAATCAGCAGATTCAGAATAACCGAGCATTTTTTCTCTTTTTATTCTCCATTCACCCCATCATGCATCAACGCTGATACTTACTTCATTTAGCAATCCTGCATTTTTGTTACTGATATAAATGAATCTGTGGCGACTCTAACCACAGCATCAGGAAATCTGTTTATCATCAATAATAAGTTTATTAAAACATACGCTAATACTGAAGATCTTCAATGAGCAAACTGTAGTGAGTTACCATCAATGTAGCTTACAATTGTGCCTAGTTTGGTTCCATCTGATAGGTTAACATTATTTCGATTTACAAATGTATTTTTCTCTGTTGTATCAGTAATCATAAAATCAAATTCAGCATTGTTGATAATTAATCTTGCACAATGTCGTTCATGATCATCTGATCCTCCTTGTGTAAATTTCCCAATTACTTTTCTGCCAAGATCTCTTGCAAGTTTAATTTCATACTCTCTGATACTGTAATTGACATCTTCATCGACCCCATCACTAATGGTGGGTTTTGGTAGCCAAACTTGTTTTTGTGGATGATACAATAATATTGCTTCACTCACAGTTAGTGATATCAATATTTTTGCATCAAGCATATATTGTAATAAAACTACTGGTGTCCAACCACATTTATTAAAATGATGACCAAACCAAACAGCGACAACCAGATGAAGGTTTTCCGATGCAAACTCGAATGACTCAATATATGCAAATCCAGTTAAGTCAAAATGTGGCAAGGGTCCATTTATCGCAATTCAAGTCATCTCATGTGTTGGATGTACAAATCTTTTGAAATACTCAGAACACTCTCCCATTCCAAGAAAACTTCCAGGATAACATGCAACCATATCAACTGAGATAACATGCTTATAATCGTATTTAGTATTCCACAATCCGCTGTGTCCATATATGACACAACTGCGTTGTATATCTTCAAGAAATTCCAACCATGTTGCATCCATGAATTTTCCTTCTGAGCAAAATGAGCAGCAACTGACGGAACAGTGAAGCAATTATTAAGTAATCGCTTAATAACATCAGTATCATTAGCGTATTTCAACACAATCTCTGTCATCTTGCCATCAAGAGATTCTGTATGATAAATATCTCCATTAGACCATACAAACTGATCGTAATTTCTACATTCGGAACTTTGAAACAACCACATGGATATCAGGTCACTCTTACTGATATTTCTGATAAAATCGAACATATCACCATCATAAAATTTAACAGTTTGAGTTCGTGGAAATAATGTTACGTCTGACGTCCACACTTAAGTGTTATGATCAACAACCTCTATCGAAGCTCCCTTTGATTTATATTTTGATTTGTACAAAATCTCACCAGTTAGTGTCTTTACCCTTATTGGAAATTTTTATTTTTTTTCCAACTTGGGAACGTCTCTGATCATAGTTCCATTTTCTTTAATGCGCTCAGCCCATTCATTAATTGTTTTGTGTCTTTGATCTGTTAAACCATTCCCCCATATTGTATTTGTGAAATGTTCTGTAACTCTCTCAGCAACACAATTCATGTCAAAATTTTCATTGGTCGAAGATCATCAATGCTAGGCTTATCATTCAGCGGATATATCACATAAACAACTGCTATCACAGGGTATGCTCACTCATAAAATGGTTTGTCGATACCTGACAGTATTCCAGGTTTGTGATTTTTATTGTACATGACAACATCCCCAGCATGATGTGATTCTCGAACTGGTCATGTTTGTTATGGATGATCCAGGTTACATCAGCGGCATTGACCGCTATGATCACTTTTATTCTAAAAAGGTATTTTTGTTCACGAGTTCACAGAACATCAGTATAATTAATGATCGTCCTTGCTTGTTGGTCCTTCATTGTAGCATCAATCTGGAGATTATCATCATGCCTAATTCTGAATGTTGACCACATGAGCTGCACCACTGTTGTGAAATTTTCTATTGATTAAAGTCTTATTTGTCAAATGAACATCAACCAGAGCTTGCCTCAGCAAGTCAGTGGTTATTCTGTCAAGATCAAATCTAGCCTGAGAGAGCTTGATCGCAGATAATCTTGTAAATTCTTCCATCATATAATTAAGGCAAATATATATTTAAATTAAACTTTAATTTATGATATACAATGGTTCAAGCAAAGAATAGTTGCAAGTGGTTGATGATTGGATCTACAAATCCTTGTAATAAGACTCGTGTAACGGATTTCTGTGGATACCACCTGTAGAGTGTTTGACAAGGGAGTCTAGGACCAAAGCCATGTTTGAAATGTAACAAGAGGGGCAGAGGGGAAATGGAGTTGTGTGCAGAATGTGGAGGCAGAAAATACAGAGCACTGAAACGGTATTATGATAAAAAAAAATGATAGCCTTGAAACTCTTATAAAAAACGCTGGAGACTATCTAGCTAGATTTTCACACATACAGCATCCTACATATTTTTTCTAGTAATAAAATAATAATTTAGACAAATAATATATACTATATAAATGGAGCAAGGAAATAATGCAGAAGAATTTGTAACACATCCCATCATCAAGAAATATGAGCCGTTGCGTGCTGGTATCATTAAAAAGACTGGTCAGTTTGGTTGATAATGCTGGTTATCTTAGATTCACTGTTGAGAAAAAGGTATCTGTGTCACAAATTTGCTTATGAATGCTTTAATGGCCTTATCAAAGATGGTTTTGTGATTGGTCACATAAACAGCCAAAAACTTGATAATTCTCTGAATATTCTTCAGGCTATTACACAGTCAAAATTCTGCATGTGGAAACACTGGAAAAAATGATAATTATCCAAGACCAGTTAAATCTGTAAATACAGATACAGGTGAAAAAATAATATTTCCATCGACATATGCAGCTTCCAAACATTTTGATATTTGCCAGGTTTCAGTACAATGTGTCACAGGTAATATAAACAAATCAGCATTTTCAAAGAAATACAAACAAAAAAAATATTCCTGTATCTCAACTCAAAAGCAAAAATTCAGGAATGAAAACTCAGGAAAACACTCCAGGTGAAGGGAATAACTCTGTCAGGTAAAGCTCAGAGGGATTACACAGTAGCCTCACTTGTATCCATGTTACAAGGCAGTGTTAATATTTTATGACAGCCTCCACTTGTGGAGGAATTATTTTTTTTTTGTTGGTGTTCCTGTGTTTCTTAAAAACAATGTTATCCTTGCCCCCCCCCGGCCCACGGTGTGTTACATCCCCCCGACTATGTCAGGGGCCTTGTCCAGGGACAAGAGACAAGAGAAACAGACAAAGATAAAAATAGGCCATGCCCCCTGGATGTAATCCAGGCACGCTATTTTTGGATTTCCAGGTATTGGTGACTACATAGTAATTTTTAAAACATATGATAGTAATAAGGATCTGTGGCCAAGCAGCAGCACTGCAGATTTTCACTCTCAACATGTGGAAATTAGTTTTCCAATACCATGACTGACAAATTTGTTTACGGTTGCAATAAATCACATATAAAAATTTGGGCTCCAAGCGCAAAAGAAAAAAGTAATGACAACTAAATATTTGTGTACACCTCCCCGCCATGTTAACAACATGGTGGGTGCTGATTTTGAACTCCCCAGTGTTTGATTTTGGGAGGAGGTGTGCACAAAAATTAAAGTTAGCAATATAAATCTGTTGAACGTAAAAATTACTTAGTATGTCCATGAGGTGGAAAACAGAAGCTCCCCACCTCACAGTGGCTGTTAATTCATGAAGCAGATGCACTGGTAAATATAACTATATGAGAACGATGGCACTGTGAGAGTTCTGGTGTAACACAGGGATGATGACCATGAAGTAGTAGCACTGGTAAATATATGAGAATGAAAACACTGTAAGTGAGAGTTCCCTGACACAGTTGGGTGTGTGTGTAAAACACCAAGAAGTAATACAATGACAAAAAAAAAACAAAATCCTTGACAAAGTCAAGGAGTACAATACCTAAATTCACGAAGTAGTAGCATCGGTAAATATATGAGAATTGTAGCACTGTAAGTGAGAGTCCTTGAAGTAAAACACTATGAACAATGACCATGAAGCAGTAGCATCAGTAAATATAAATATATGAGAATTGTAGCACTGTAAGTGAGAGTCCTTGAAGTAAAACACTATGAACAATGACCATGAAGCAGTAGCATCAGTAAATATAAATATATGAGAATTGTAGCACTGTAAGTGAGAGTCCTTGAAGTAAAACACTATGAACAATGACCATGAAGCAGTAGCATCAGTAAATATGAGAATGGTAGCACTGTAAGTGCGAAATACCCACACATCGCTCTTACTATTTTTTTTTTTTAAACAGATATTTATTATATAATGAATGACGAAAATATTAATGAAATTATCTCTGCAATTCAAAAAATACATGACCCAACCTCGGGTATACAACTTTCTGATCAACTTGATCCTGAAAAAGTTATAAATGATTTTGAAATATTACAAGAACGAAAATCTGAGGGAAGATACACACTAGCAGCTGAACACAGGTTTATTAAATTACTCCAAAAGGCAATGAAACAATCGCTAGCCTATGATGTGATGATACAAATGTCTGGCAATTTGTTCAACTAGCACAGGTGATTGAGAAAATTAGATCAGAGTTATCTCAAGAATATGAAACAAAAAAGATTGTGAGTGCATGTGTAAGACAGTTGAAAAAAATTATGTATGATTGTAAACAATCAAATTGTAAACAATCGGATTGTGAAAGTGAAAGTTGTGACACCGAATATAGTAGTATGTAACACCAAGGGAATGTGACCAGCTAATAATAGTGTGTTTCGTTCATCCTTGACTTTGTCAAGGATTATTGTCGGTGGTGTCTACCAATCCTGGCAGTGCCCCTGACACAGTCAAGGATATAGTAAAAAAAATATTTTTTTTACTGTGCAAAATATCAATGTGAAACACTGCAATGTCTCCTCTGACTCTGTCCCTAATAATAGTTGGCAGCATCTGCTGCTGCGGAGATATAATATTTTATTTACTCTTTAACTCTGTTCCTGACTGTGTCAGGATTTTACATACAAACTTATCATCAAAGATTCATCTCTTAAATCAAGAAGGTGTCCATGCTGGTCAGTAAGTCTGAAATGTATCTGTGATAATGGCAGATTATGACATCTCAGATAAACAGGATTATCTCAGATAAACAGGATTAACAGGTACTGACACAATTAAATATCCAGGTGGTACTTAAGAGTAAATGAATATAGGATATATACCTGCTGTGCCTGCCTGGCTCTTTCAAGATCTACTTCATAGCTGCCATCAATCGCATCACACACCAGATTAACTGTAACTGTTGATGCAATATTGACAACACCTGGTGATATATGACGACCACCACCATCTGGATCATTGTTATGGGTTAGAATACTTGGAGGAGGGGATATTTTTCACCATGCATCAATGATTTTGGTGTAGTACTCATCGATGATGTTACTGATGTTTTCTTTCAGCTCATCAGCATTAAATCCGGGAAGTTTAAACGTTGGCAGATCTGCCTTAGTGATCGAATATTTGTTCAGGAATAATTGTTTAGCTGAGTGTCTAGTGCCATCATAAGTAGCAAATTCACTGCGGGTTTTAATCACCACCTGTATAATACTTTGATGAGCAATCTCGAGGTCCAATGCAACGTGATTCTGGTATTCTATTTGCTTGATGATTTCCTCCCTTCTGTTCATAACACTGAATGACTGGCATAGTTTGTTGCTCATTCGTTTCTGTTCGCAATTAATTTTGTCAAATAATACTTTGATATCATCTTCAGTAAATGCCATCATGGGGTGTTATATTCCCATCTCATTTTATTGTGGAGCGCTTTGCCATCCAGAGTGATATTAATTTCGAAAACAATGAATATACCACTAATGCCGAAGGTGGTATTTTTTATTGCTCTACACAGCTGTGAACTTTTATAATAATCTGGATTACTTCCCCAATAC
>JAECUM010065668.1:0-23966 GCA_016617855.1 Megalonaias nervosa | reverse complement strand
AACATCACTTTGGCAAACGATCGCCTTCCTTCGTTTTTCTCCACGTGGTCTAAAGTGATGTCTTCCTGCTCCCAGAATTTCTCTTTGAATTTCTTTTGGTCTTCGGAAGTGTGGCACCAGGAAGGATTGTTTCAGTTTCAAAAGGCATCCTCGCAGTCTGCGAAAATGCCTTTCTGAGTCTCATCGCCCTTGTGGTACTGTTCTGTCTTGGAAAAGTGGTAAATTTCGTACACTTCTAACTGTTGGTATCCCAAGTCCGAAGCTTTAAACAATTCCATGCTGACCCACGTTCCCGTCAAGGCGCATTCTTCCTGAGTGTGCTGACAAGGTCGGTCTTGGCTGCACGTTTCGGCACAAAGGAAACGTCAGTTTTCCTTGGCAATGGTGAGGTAAAACGGGATGCTACAAGTGCGTGCGAGGCAAGACTTTACATTTAATCAATCCTTCGTATTGTCGAATGTTGTCCAGGTCGATGTGTTCCGTCAGCAATTGCAGGTGCCCTGCGGAAAAGTGACAATATTTGCACACGTACGGATACAGCAAACACACGTCCAAGTATTTGATTTCTTCTCCTTTCTCCTCGTCGGCTTGGTACATCAAACAGGTGGCATTCGTCCGTCCTCCGTACAAGCTGTCCCGTGGGTTCAGTGGGTCCACCAACTTGTAACTTCCAACGATACGTTTAAACTCGGGGTCGGTTTTCAAACGGTGGTCATACTCGTGTTCCCACATTTCTACCATTTGGTATCCTTGCTGTTCCAACTTCAAGCTCCGTTGACAAGTGGCCTGGTACAAGTCTTCCATGGTCCGTTGTAAAAACTGATTTTTAATGCCACGTTTAGGGTAACAGATGGGACATCCGTGAAATAAGCGCCCGTTAAACTCGTAAACGATCTTGGGGTTTTATAAGTCCCAGTCATCCACCGAATACGTTCCGATGGTCTTTTCGCCTCCTCCGTTGCGGACACGTTGGATCCATTTGTCTTTCTTGTCGCACAAGTAATGTAACCAGCGTAGGGCTTTGACCGAGTATTGACGTTTGACAAAGTTCGTCGTTTGAGGGCATATGACAGCCAGGGTGTTTCCGGGCATGAATCGTTGACTTTACACTAAGGAACACGCTTTGGCAATGGTGCAGGCTTCTTTCAAAGGATCGATCAATCCGTGTTCCATGAATTTATCTCGAAATTTTCCACAGGAACGCCGTAAAATGTCCACGTCGGAACGACAATATTTTAACATTTCTTCCTGAAAGTCGAAAGGGTCTTAGGCGTGAGTCTGGTACCAAGCGTAGAAAGCTTCTCGTTGTTCGGTGCGCATGTTGTCGGGGTCGTAGTAATGAACCTCAGGCAAATGGGGTAGAACGGTGTGTTGATTGGCTTCGGTATTGAAAAAGTGAGGGAAAGGGCCTTTAGCCATTTCTGTTATTCCAAACGTTTTAGGCATTCGGCTCAAAGGCATGGCCAAGTAACTCATCGAATCTTTAAACTGCACTTGCCGCACTTGCATGGAAATGATTTTGGCTCCGTTCAAAGTCACTTTAGGACGTTCGGTACTTTGTTCCGTATAGTATCTCAATAGAAATTGCCCATCGTATCCGGAGAGATTGTGAGCCATCACCGTGGCATGGCGATGACAATATCCGTAATGTTCGATGTCCTCTTTGGTCCACGTCTCGTCGATGGGGTCTAAGATCCATTGGGCGAAATTGGCCAGCGTATTCGGTCCCCGTAAGATTTTTTTTACGTCCTTCAGGAATCTTGCTGCAGTGAGGGCAATGACTAAAGATAGGCTCTTGGATGCACTTCTCGCACGCTCGATGAGCCACGCAGAAATTAGGAATTTGAATGCCGGTCTCTTGCATGCTTTCGAAATCGAAAAAGATGAAATTGCCTTTCTTCCTGTGGTCATCATCTTCCTCTTGATGTTTGGAATGGTATTTTTGAATGAAACATTCGTGTTCCAAGTCCACGATTGGTGACAAATGTGCCATCGTTTCTTTCCTGAACATACGTGTGCCATGGCACTGTTGGTACGTATGCCTTGTCCGCAAGTAGGGCACAATCTCAGGAGTTGACAAGCACTTTTCTGATGTGAACCTTGCGTTTTCAGATGTTGTTGGTAACAGGCAGGGCTGACAAAAGTACGCTGCAAGCAGGACAATGCACTCATGGTTGTCTTTCGTCAAGACAGGGTTTAGAGGCCAAACAATCTGAGCATTTCGATCCACAATGATTGTGTTACTCTCGATTGTTATACTCATAGTCACATTTCTCACAGTGATTACTGTATCTCAGGAATGCAGTGCTGTTGGTACACGGATGCCAAACATATGAAAATTATGTTTATTCCTACGACTACTGCCCAGATCATTTAACAACCTAACGGAAATGGACGTGCTATGTTTCGATCGCTCGAATGTATGTTGATGTTTGCCATTCAGACTACTTCGGCTATTTAAGGAACAAGGATTACCTGAGATGTTATGAATAATCGAACTAATTTTTATTAAAAAAAAATTGTAACACGAGTTAGTTACGTATTATTCATATCGATTTAAGGGAAATTGTATATTCTTTAGAATTCGAGTAAAGGCGTGGTTGTCTTTGTGTATTTTGGCGACAGTACACAGTGAGCATCTTCGCTAGCCAAGGTTCCAATATGTTAACCCTATCTAGATAGGGTTAACATATCGGAACCTTGGCTAGCGAAGATGCACGGTGAGTAATTAGGCTTTTTTTTTCTGTTCCAGATGTGAAATCTAGCCTCTTCCACATCCGAGCACCCTGGGTCGTCGGTGAAAACACTAGTGTTTTTACCGACGACCCAGGGTACCAGGATGCCTCCTCCATTGCATGCTAAAACAAATCGGATGTAATTGAAACCAAGTATGCTCTTTAATCATTTTCATTAGAAAGCTGCAGTGATAACATTAAACATTTTTCTTGTGCATGTATTTCTTTGATTTTGTAAACGTCGTCTTCTTCTTTTGAAGACTCATCAATCTAATTAAAATCAGATCCCCACCATCCTAGGTGGAGATCTGACAGCGACCGCTTAGGAGTTATGTTCTGTGGACCTATCTTGTTGCCATAATGGCTAATTTTATCAGCCAATTAAATGAAAGTCTTATATCTTAGCATTTGGGAGACTGTGCAGCATGGACGAAGAGCATCAATGTATTCCGAACGATTTGATTCATTTTCAAGTTTTTGAAAGCTACCTTTCCATTGGCTAATTCAAGGGTTACCAGAACATGACCCTAAGCTGTCGCTGTCCAATCTTCACATAAGACAGTAGAGATTTGATTTCAATGAGATTGAAGACCCACTATTTTTTTTTTTATAAAACTGTTCTTTTCACATCTAGCCGGGTGCTCGTCTTACCGAATTGGAAAGTGTCATTAGGATCACTCTGAGTCTCTTTGAGACAGTCGAATCCATTCATTCGACTCTAATCGAAAATAGGTGAAAACATTCCGATTGCAATCGCACGTTATTTTGTTTACGATACAGTCGCTCACAAGAATTTCATCGTCATACTTTAGATCAACATGTGATTTACTAGGGTTTGGACACAGCTGAAAGTTCAGTACTGGCAAGCAAATGTAGGGTTGATATATTAAAAATAGTAGACGCACGGTACTAATTGTATGGAAAATGGGAACCAGCCTGGAAACGGGTGAACATAAAATAGAGTATATATAGGTTTGGCTGGCTAGGATTGGTTAATAATGTAAGTCATTTTTTTTATGAAAAAGAATCTTTTGAGAGCTTACCCTAATTGTAAATGAAAAAATAGGACATTGTTTTATTGATGGAATTTCAGTCCTTTAACAATCCTGAGTTTGGAACACTCATTACTGATATTAGCATCTGACTCTTTGGTGTGGAATTGAAAGCACATGTTTCAAACACATGTAGGTCCCGAAATGCTACGGCTCATAGCCTTTTCTCTACACAGAAGCTGACATCCAGGTTTCATCTATACTGATAAATAAAGGTTTGATCATGAGCACTATGAATTTGAAGTTATTGAATTTTTAATATCATGGTGTTTGCATAGGTTTGCTCTGGGAACTGAATTAGTACCGTTAGTCCTAGTTGTGATGTGTGACCTTCCGGCCTTTTCCATGAAATTTGATTTTTCGCGAAAAATTTCGAGGTATGTCCGATTGGACAATTTTTCTTTTCCGATAAATGGCGGAAAGGCCCGAGTGTTTGCCGAGTCTCTGACTCTCGTGACTGTCATGTGATTTTACCTTGCGCAGACTACATGCGCACATTGGAATTTAATATGGCATCTTGTTGACTAGTGAGGGAACTTCCTCAAACAATGAATTTGCAAGTTAACGTTTGGTTTATCGTGATTTTTATAGTGTCAGTTTACACTGATTTTTCAGAGGGAGACTGCAAAATCGGTGATTATGATCTACAACCGCTTGACAGGTAGTATAAAATATACCGGCAGGAAAATATTTTCAGTTTCTTTTCTATCTTGCTTCTGAGTAATGATGTTTAATGAGCATGTACCAATCATTTTATTATTTTAAAGATAACTCATTCAAATTTTGCACGCATGTAATGCTAGTAGAAGGAAGAATATAAAAGTTTAATTTATGAAAATATGTCCGAAATTGTATTTTTATGAATTTTTTTTTTCAAACCACGTCGACATACTGTGTAAGAATTAATTATATTTCTTCCAAAAAGTGATACCATACCCAGCATTTTTTTATCTGTTGAGATATCAAAACCAAATATGGCACATTCATAAAGATTATTTAGCTGTTTGTAAAATGCTATGCTTTTTTTTTAATTTGGACCAAAAATAGATTTTCTAGATTATTTTTTTTTTATATATTATAATTATAGCATTTTTTTAGCTGCTTTTTTTTGGTTAGTTTGGGGCAAATGAGCTAGGGACACAAAATTGTAATATGGAGAGATAATCACACAAATGTTGCTTCACATAGACTTTTTGTGAAGGAACATTTTAATTTACAAGGCCTGTATTCAAAGAATGAGAAAATTATGACAAAAATATTTGAATTTCCATTCTTTCAAAATTCGCAATATTAATACTTAACACTCCATAGAAAAAGCAAGCAAATGGTGTTTAAGACATAGAGCTTTTTTCTTTTACACTGTGTTTGTCTCCCTCTTGTCTGACAAAAGTTGTCATTTCATACTAAGCATGTCATTATACAAGAAATGCAATATTCAGTAAAACTTGTAAATGGATTTTTGTCAATTTACAGTGGGATACATAAGTAAGGCATTTTTCCTTTCCAAAATACTAAATGTGACAGCTACCAACCATGCTAAATACTCTTTTAATGTAAATATACCCATACACCAAAGGTCAGATGAAGGTTTCTTTTGACACCACTAGGGCTTCCCCTGCTTTTAATGAAAAGGAAATTAAACAGCAATGTAAGTGCGGAATGTTCACAATAATGTTGATTTGTGGCTTCTCATGCCACACTTACATACAGAATATACTGTGAATTTGTTTAACCTTTCATTCTCCCTGGAATATTCAACCAGTCAAATGTTATTCGATGCTGAAACATAAAGTCAGTGTCCAAAACACCAAATGTCTCAGGCGGCCGACATCTTTGAAATATCAACTTCTGGTTTACATACACACAACCCCTCAATTGAAATCAAAGTAAGTTCAAATGCTTTACGGTAATTACACAAAAAATCTTTGAAGGTATATATTGTTCATTGATTGTGCTCCATAGCTATGCTAAAATTAAATCAGTGCAGAAGCTATTACTATGGAAATCAAGTTTCTGAAATTTTCAAAACATTTGGAATCCTTGATTGCAGCACGTTTTTGGAACTTAATGTGACTGCACTATGAGTTTAATGTATCAAGAGTTTATATTGGATGTTAATTTTAAACAGCCAATGAAAATAAACATAAGAAACAGCGTAATAGAACACACCTTCGAGGCCAGTCAACGTGGACATGAAAGTGAGGCTGGTTTTTTTAGTGTGGTAGGAGTTGTGTCCCTTGTTGGTTCATGCAAGTTTTATATCTAGACTCCTTGGTTTTGACGCACTTAAGCACTTACTTTCACATTTTCAGAAATATACCTCTTTCATAGTGATATCAATAATTAATTTAGAAACATTAGTCATTTTAGCAGAGAATGGATAACAAATTACAATGATATATTCCTTCATACCCTTCTTAAAGGAGCTCTCTATCAAGACCACCCTCTTGTCATCAAGATCGTGTATTACGTCGCCCATTTTGACGCACCTCACTTAAGTCTATTTTGATCTGTTACACCATTGTACACATGTACTGGAGAAAATAATATATTGCAAAGTAACCCATATTTATAAGGAACAATGCATTAAAAAAAAAAACAATTTAGCATTCCCAAAGTTTTTCTTAAATTGATACTAATCTTCCATTTGGAACAGGTTTTTTCACAAAAAGCTAAAATAATCAAATTAGAGAAAATCATATTCGTATTATGATAAAAATGTTTGCTTATGATTGAAAAAATAAGATTTAGTGTATGGCCATTTCCTAATATTTAATTGGAATTGTGATTGTACAGAACCTCAGTCTTTGAATGTACTGTTTTTGGAACTTAAAAACTGGTTTGCATCCTTGATAACTTATGTCTCTAAAAGTGCAAATAATCAGAGGCAGAAGACAATATTGCTGGAAAAAGTTTTTTTTCTTAAGTTATTGTAATTCTTACTATTATCAAACCAATTTATAAATAATAAATGGGTCAGAATAAGTTAAATGTGGAGATTCTGTTAAAGACTGGTTGAAAGTCTACTATTGAAGTAAAATTTCTTATTTATCAGATAGAAAATCATACTACAATTTCTTTAAATAAGAAATAATATACAGGATGCTGATTTAGTTACGAATTATATCATAAAATTATATTTCGTGTAATTTTCCACAATTATAATAACAAGCAAGGCACCTGAGACTATCACAAACAATAAATCCAAATAAAACTTTATGACATTGTATACTGTTCTAAACAGTGTTACTGATGCATTTATCAGCTGTGAGAATTGTGGCAGACACATGTTAAGTAGCAGACTGAATGCTTATTATTGGGGGGGGAGTTGATTTGCCTGTCGGAATAGCTGATAAAGATTTTTATGAGGACTTACTGATTGAAAAAAAGAGAACTAGTGAAATGCAGTTTTTTCATGGTATGGATCTTTGTTTTATTTCACAAATTATAATAATAGGATTTTCGACGCATGTTTCTGCCTGCATGACTCAATGTTGATCAGCGTAAACAAATGTGGTGTCAATAAGAGACACATTCTCTTGAGACCTGTGACTCTGTTACACAGCATTAAAATAGGGGTGTAGGATGATACATTTATGTTCACCCCATATTTACAATGTAAAATGGTGGGACAAGAATGTCATGCCTTGAAAACATTAACTATGAATGAAGATGAACTTTCCCTCTTTCATATCTATATCTGTATTTAGTAAGGTGCAAGGCCGGTCCATGGATTTACTGCAAATTGTAAAGGTTTACGGTAGGTTTGTGTTAAAGACATGGCGTTTCTGGCATAAAAATAGACCAACAAGTTGTTCTCTGCCTTTTATTTTTCTGAGAAGACTGGTGGCAGACATTTATTAAAAATAAATATCATAGTTCATCATCAGCGCATTACTTATGTTTGCATGTACATGTCAACCCACTTGCCAAGACATTCAATACGAATGATTTAATATTTCTCGTATTCATTAATTATCCATATAAAGAGATAAGAAAAAATAATCAAAAAAAAAAATACATATACAAATTAAATTATATATATATATATATATATATATATATATATATATATATATATATATATATACATGTAAATATATAAACTTGCATTACCATTATTAAATGAAGGAAAAAGGAAAGAAAAATATATACCATAAAAAGATCGAGTAAATATGAGCCCTGAATATATTAACATTTTTCAAACTGACCAGTTGGGTAGTTGCTTATTGCTTGTCCTATTTTGGGAACAAACAACATAATTAGATAATAAGGGTAGCCTAATTGACCAGAGGGAAAACAAATGGAACAGATAGTCCTCTCTCAATGTTGCCTTGTTGACTAAAGGGGTAGAAAAAGATTAACGTAGTAATTGGTGACAATATTGTAACTACAAGTGAATATTAATAAATAAAATTTTAAATTATCAGACTTACCTAATTATGGCATGTCTGTTATATAAAATGATAAATTATCTGAGGGGGCCCCAAGTGGCCAAGTGGTCTAAAGCACTCACCATTACGGATCACTGCCATCTCACCTCTGTTTGTGTGGGTTCGAGTCACGGGCTCGGCCAGTGTGGGTACATGAGAAAGCTTGCCAGTAGCTTCTCGTGGGTCGGTAGTTCTTTCCGGGGTTTTCCTGGGTTCTTCCTCCACCATTTATACTGGCCGCCATGTATAGCCTATTTTGCGCTGAAAAATGGTGTTAAACCCTATAATAACAACAACATAAATTATCTGATCCTGCTACAGTCACATAACAGTCAGTATGACTTACTGTTCACATTCACTACACTATAATCTAGATGTTTCCACTACACTGTAATCCTTTCCACTGTTGTTTTCACAAAGAATACATTTATTTTTAGAAGTGAAAGCATCAAGCCTTGGTTATACAATTTTTTGGTGGTATATTTGCCACAGGAATCAGAATGATTTGATCATAATTGAGTGTCTTCATTTCATTGGGATAAGAGTAAATTTTTGCAATTATTATAACTACAGTATACCATCAACTTTGTTAACACTTCAAAATGATCCTGTAGTTGTTAATAGAGCAACAAAATTACAATCCAAGTTACCATACAGTTGTCTCCTCATACAAATCATGAGCATCAATATAACATGGAACTTTTTCTATCTGTGTTGTGTTCACCTAATCAGGTGCTGTATTCCGAGTTGTCTTTTATGGCTGATTGATACCATTCCCTTTCTCATTTGTCATTAAAATTACTTTTACCCTCCCACTCCCAATACCTTTCCTAGTCAAAATTGACTGAAAACCAAATGTAGATCAGCAGATGGATTATGCCAAATTGAGCAGATTGTTTTAAACCTTATTTATTTTCAGAAACCTTTTCAGATGCAATTGCAAACAAATAGAGATTCAATAGAAAACATGAGCTTCCCAACAGTAAAAAAATAATAACATAAAATCCGGATGCTGGTACAAGCGATTACAAAGGAAAAGTACAAATACAGGTATTGAAAATTAATGCTTGTATGCTAGCCAGAGGCCAGTAAATTTTCTGTCAGACTATTAGTTTTCATATTTTCCAATAGCTGGTTAATCTGGATATGTGTCTGACACTGTATTTTGGGAAAGACTAGTGAAGATGAGCAGGTCAGGTACATTTCTCAGTCTGCTAGTCCCTGAGGCTGTAAAGAAATTTATGTTAAATTCTAGGTCTACCGTGCACACAGACACAAAACAAAGAATGAGAACTAAATAAAGATGATTTAAAAGGTTGCTAGTTAAATCAGTTACTTAAATCTTTTAGTCATCCTAATTAAATTTTGCACAAACATAATTGCATGTTATTTTCTGTAGAGAAGATAGGGTTGATAGATAATTAACTTTCAGTTGTGTGATCAGAGGGAGTATGTATAAGATGTGATTTCTAAGAGCAGAGTACAGTTGTATTTTGGACAGTCTTGAAGAAAAAGTGTTTTGCAGTCTCTATTTCACTGCAGGAACAATACACTGTACATATGAGAGGTACTTGAATCATTAAATGCATAAATGTTGGGATTTGTGATTATAAAGGATGCATGATTACAAAAGACAAAATTTTTTAAGCTCTTATTTTCAGTTACACTCATATTTAAATAAATATAAAGATGCATGTTGAACAATTTTGTGATTCCTGTAGTTTTTTAGTTTTTTTTATTCATCCTTGTACCAGGAAAAGTATTGCTTAAACATTTCTTGCAACTCTAGTACTTTTTCTTGGCCAGAGAAGGAAAAAACCAGCAGGTTACAGTGTACTGTAGTAATTAATTGATCAGAAAAATTATTATTTATGGTGTTCTTCTCTTTTTATTTTCTGATTCTTTCTTCATGACCCACCATAAAATTGATAGGACATCCAGTGTTATCTTTGTCTATCTGTCAGGTTTTCAACCATCACATTGTGGAGCATTTAAGTTCCATTAATGCATCTCTAGATTTTTAGATGTTCGTTATAACTTAGATGAAGGATGATTATGGTGTAAAGATTTGCAGTTTTTTTCCACATGAAACAATGGAACCATATGCGCAAAGAACACATACTGATGTAGAAAAATATGTATGGACTCCATATCTTAGTTTCACTTTTAAATTCAGCGTCTATATAAAGGCCACCTGTCTTTTTACATATGAGTTTCACTGTGAACTTAAAATTTGACTTGCAACTCACAACTGAAACAAAAGTCAATATTCCCTTTTGTGCATTTCAGCTTTATCTTGCCTTTTTCATTACATTTGTATGTGCATTTATTTAATTAGCTGAAAATGAATTAACAAAAGGTGCTTTGTGTATCTTATGCACTTGGTTGACCAGGATGTTCAAAGTTCCAGGTCATGGTGTAATATGTTTGAAGGTGGTAAGGAGATTGTGTTTATCATCTAAATTTCTGAGTACAAAAAATATTTGTCATTATGGGGTTCTATTCATTTCAAGAATTTGCCCCATTTACCCTTGCCTAGACTTAACCAACAGCACTCAAGACTAGACTTTAACAAATTAAGTCTAGAATCCAGTGATCCAGCCTCAGTTTCACTAACATAAGTCTTAAAGTTAAAAATAGACTCAGTACACTTGATTGATTAATTTTCAGGCAACAGCTGGATTTTAAACTTAAGTGTAATTGTAGACTAAGGTTCTGTTGGTGAAATCCAGCCCTGATTGGCTGAAACTTAAGTCTGAAGTACGACTTATTTTGGTCATATTTGGGCCAAATTTATTTGCAGGAATGGACGGGGTGGTCCAAACTGTTTTCTTTTACAGTAGAACCATACTTGATGTACATTTTTCAGACCATTTGTTATTTGTAACCATATTCCCAATTCAAACATCAGTTTTCTTAGAGTGTTTAATGTTGACATTATTGAAAGATCATTTGTATTTGAAAAACCATATTTTGTTGGCATAAGGATAG
Organism: Megalonaias nervosa; assembly: GCA_016617855.1. Classification (NCBI taxonomy): domain Eukaryota; kingdom Metazoa; phylum Mollusca; class Bivalvia; order Unionida; family Unionidae; genus Megalonaias; species Megalonaias nervosa. The sequence continues at coordinate 12,755 of JAECUM010065668.1, read as the reverse complement.
TCTTTCAGTACATGTTTTCCTTTAGGGAGTTTACATTTGCAGTGCATATAGCAGGTAGAAAACATTCAACAGCTAAACAGTAAAATAATTGCTTTGCATCCATACTGTCTTGAACTCAATTTCAAATGCAGGCATATATGAGTGAGTTGCTGGTGGCCTATCCAACTTTGTGGTTTCTTCCAAGGCAGCATTCAGTAAGACAGAAATATTCCTATTAAATTGTGTACAAATGAGGGAGAGCTTATCAGCAAGTATAGAATTGTCATTGGATAAATATGGTAGACTTTATAAAGCCAACTTTTTTGAAAGTCAAACAAAATTTGCATACCGTATTTCATATAATTTTTCATACACAAAAAAAATAATTATTAATTTCAGTGTATGAAAAATTTTATGTAAAATAAATAATTATCATTTGGTGGTACTGACTGTACGAAAAATAAAGGGATTATACATGAACAAGTTCTATGGAACATACGCTACTCGACATCCTAATGGTGCAAATGTACAAAGTAAACATATTTTCTATCTCATTCTGCTCTCAACTCAAGAATCTAATTGCAATAAAAATAAAAGTACTCAGATTTTTGTTGTTATTAGTGAACGAGAGAGAAAGAGAGAGAGGATTATGTCTCTGTGTGCAAGCTCATCTAGATTTAGAGCATATGTAGCTGTTATGTTGTGTAATGTTGGCAAAATGATTAAGATGGTTTGAACATGTATTAGTTATGGGTATTATTTATTGGTAAATTGTACGCAAAGTCCACATTGTCAAGAAATTAAGTGCAACTTGTATTTTTACAGCAACAGTAATCTCATTATCAAATTGCAATAAAAAATAAAGAACTTGAAATAACGTTTTAGTTAATGCACATGAGCACACACGTGCATGTGTTTGTATGTGTGTGAGAGAGAGATGAAACAAAATTTTGTCAGTATACAAGGCCGTAATTATTCAGGGTGGTTTTTATTTGTAGCTTTTGAAAAGAGAAAAAAGACTGTTACCTGACGATTCTGATAATCCTCATGTATTACGACCCTACTGTATTCCATTATCAATAAACACCGCTAAATCAACAATTCATTCTTGTTTTAATTATGATGTACATTGTCACAAACAACCACATGGCTATGCAGTATTATTTACATGGTGTTACATGTCTAGGCTCTTACAAAATGTAACAAGAAGAGAGTGAAGACAACAAGCTTTGTAAAATTTAACAAATAATTTATTTCCCTAGAAAACCAAGGTTAAAACGAGAAAAAGAACTTAGTTTTACGAATCAAATCCAAAAATAATCCAAGAATTAAAAAATAGAAGTCCTATTATTAAAAAGACCTAAATGACTCTGAGTTAGAGTCTTGATGAAATTCCAAGATGGAAGGCAATGATGTATGCAATAGTCAGCTTTGTACTGATGTGTCAACAGTTTGTTTGTTGAATCACAGAAAATAATATTCCAGTTTTTGAATTCCGAATAATTTCAGTAAATGTCTTTGTTCAAGAGTTCTGTATGAACACTTGCATATTTCTCCAGGGAAATGAATCACTAATTCCATAAAATAAAATTGTAACTCAAACTGGTCACAACAAAACACCTTTAGATGTCAAAGATTTAGAACCCGACTGGCTAATTCTTATGAAGAAATCGGTTATACAGGAAGTTAAGACGCAAAACAGATTCCCGTATGAGGGTCACGTGGTTATTTTCTAGAACAGCGTAGAAATTTGTTACATGCCGAACATCACATATTCATTATAGTCTTAACTGAAATCAATGGTTCTTACTCTGGGAAAACAAATTAAAAAAGTTGTTTACCAAAGACCCTTACTAGTTCTGAATCAAGATCAGCAACTAGATACAATGTTTCCACTACTGGTTGTTTATCAGGTCAAACAGAACTGAACTGAATTTCTAAAAAAAAATATCAAATCCAGTAGACAAAATTACGTTACAATAACCTGTAATGGAAATAATAAAAAGAAACGAAAAATTAAAACAATTAAGTTACATATACATAACAACCGTAATTAAACATGCTTAGCGCTTTGGTTATTCTAGTTGAAACCAGATTGAGGGCAATAATTGACAGAAGAGGTCAATTCAGCAAGGCTGCCATTAGGGAAATGAGGCTCACTTTAGGGAAATGAAAATCTGTCACTGTGCTATTGAAGCAGTTGTCCATACAGCAGATGTTATAAGGACAAGCGATCATATGCATTATTTGTTATTTGAACTCGCCAATAAAGATAATAGTGGGGTATATCGTGGAATAGATTTGCAATAAAATGTTAATTATATCCAAGTCAAAACAGAACAAGCACTTAAAAGTTAGTATATATATATGAATCATTTTAACGGAGTCCGTGATTTTCAAATTGACAACAGAAAATGACAAGGTTTTTATATTTTATGTTTGTATGACTATAATGAAACAATAAGACTAGTTGACCAATGATCTGTGGTCTTCACTATAGCATGTACTGAGATGTAATTTTTGTTGGATAAGAAAACATGAAAGGGCTTCTGAACTCATTTTAAAATGCACGTGGTGTTTTGTTACAGTGACGGACTTAATAAGGAGAACTAATTAACGATAATATTTAAAGGTATGGTCTGTGAAGTCCTTTGTTCATTTGTTAATAATCACCAGTAGATATTGTAATGTCAATAAGAGAGCTTATGCACATGGGCGCCCGCAGGATTTTTTGCAGGGGGTGGGGGGTGTCAGGATTTTTGTGGGTGGGGTCAGTCAGTCATGGCCAGGAGAGTTCAGTTAGCATAGTAAGCAGTCTGAAACTAAAGCTAATATTTACTAAGAGTTTTGAACAGAATCTTGTGACATATTTTCAGCTTCATTTGCATGATTAAACTTGTTGGAATATATATATATATATATATATATATATATATATATATATATATATATATATATATATATATATTTGCAGTATGATTTCGGGGGGGGGTCATGTGACCCCCTTGACCTATGCTGCGGGCGCCCAAGCTTATGCATCATTCATTGTATTTTCTCACCAACAATTAATTATTAATTTTTGTAAAAACAAAATGGCAAAATGGTATTTTTGATCTTTTTTGCAAACGTAAATCTTCTTAGTATAAATTTTATGTCCAATAATTTAATGGATTTTTTTTTTGAAAAATAAAAAGTGATATGTATGAAAAATTATGATACATTTAAATAATTATTATTTTGATGACTGGATTTTGTACGAAAAATTGAAGGGTACGAAAAAATACATGAAATATGGTACATTGTTTGTGGCAGACTACCTCTTTTATCTGGTAGCTTTTCCAGCCTTTTATAGTGGATGGACTGCATTCAGCAAATCAGAATGCACATTTACAGATGTCACAGAAGTATTTATATTTTTCAGATGGGCCCCATGGGAGGTAATAAATGATGATGGCAATGTCACTTACCAAATTAGCCTCTGCAGATCACTACAAGCCAATGGCCCGGACAGCATGCATTGCCATGCCAATACTGCAGTATGCAGGTTTTCGAAGGGACAGAATCCAATTGCAGTTGGAAATACCAGTGGAGTGTTACATGGTGACAGCAATGAGGGGAGAGGTGAAATGTGGGTACTGATTCCAGGCGATCCTTGCCCAGAAATGCCAAATGAAAATCTCACAGCAGCTTTCAATTTGAAATGTGGGCAGACAATGGTAAAGGATGTTATAATCTCTTATATGTGTCAGAAGATATTAATGTTTTGATAAAAGACTTTCTAATAACAGATGTCAGATTTCTTTGAATATGATTGGATAGCTGTTAATAAATAATAGTATTAATACAGGGGTAGAAAAATTCAGTGCTTGGGAGTATTGGATGACTAAAATTAATGCTAGGCAAACTTATAAAAAGTTTCCCAAAATAATAACATTAAAAAAATATTATGAAATTGTATGTATTTTCTAGAGCTAACATTTGATTGTACAGTTAGCCATAGATATCTTAGAGTAATTGGAAGCTGAGTGCTTGGTGCAGGGGTCAAGCTAGACTTGAATTTTGGAGAGAAGTGACTTCTCCTTTTGGACAGAACAGGGAGAGGTGAGAGCTGAACAGGGAGAAGTGGGATCAAAGCAAGACGTGTTGTTTTCATTTTCTTATTTGAATTATGCCCTCTATTTCCCAGTATATATATTTGCATTTAACATTGGTTTGTTGAAAAACTATCATATTCATATGCGTGTATTTCGGCAATATGACTTGAAAAGAGAACATCAGAAGCTATACATTTTAATGAATTTTAACTGAGTAACTAGAATATAGTATTGTAATTGCAAGTTAGTACAAATGCTTAATCAACTATCCTTAATCAAGAATTTTTCTTTTAACTTTCTGAAAGTGCACTATATAATGGCAGTTGAAAAGATTTCTAAACTTGTTTGAAACAACCCCTGTACCATGTACATGAGAGCAAATGCAAATGCCTTTCAGATGATACTGTTCGTTCTGATTTCTTTGTTGTTGATAAAACTTTACCCTAGCTGTTCATAGAAAACACACTGAAGAATTAAAGTCAGTATATGAATGAAGTAAACCCTTTTTTTCCAACTGAATCAACACAGCTAACATGCAAGAGCATCTGTATTTAGAAAGAGCAATTTTCTTAATGTAACCACTCACTTTATACAGGGTTCCCACGCTATCGGGAAAAAGTCGGGAGAAATGATAATTTTTTCCCGACCTTGAAAAGTCCTTGAATTTTGAAAATATTGATGAAAGTTGGGGAAAAACGGGGGAATTTTCTGCTACCACTTGACGCCTGAAACAATTACATAATTGAGTCGTCACTGAACTGATCCTGAGTTAAATTTATTGAGTTCTGACCAGAATGGGTCTTTGGGTGCTTGCCATAAACAAATTTGTTGATTCAATGCAAATACTCAGTGCATTAGATTCGTCTAGTAGATTTTTCCACAGATAGCTTGATTATTATTATTTTTCCTTACATGGAAGGTATGAAAACCATTCTAACACCAGAAGAGGCCAACATGGTGGCAGCAAAGCTTAGCCACTTACCAGATGGCCATTGTTAAATTCTTTGTTAAATCGAGTGATACCTGCATGAAATCGTTAAGAAAATTTTGTATTTTCTTTTAAATTGAGAGTATTAAAATCTGTATGTTGTTAATCTGCTGAAAGACAAGATAAAACTACGGTGTTCATGAAATTTGACCTGGTACTCGGATTTGCATTGCTTGTCGCATGAGTACACAAATCTCACAACCCACATTTTCAGATGTTGTGGAAAAATTAAAACATTAAATGAAAGTTTGTATACCAGTTGTAATAAAAATACAAAAATGAAAGAACACAAAATTTCTCTATATATATTCCGTGAACAGCTACTGGGGTTTTGTTGTATCACATGACTACCACGTTAATGTGTTCTCTGCTTGATAAATTTGACTGGCTAGATTGCTGCGACAGCGACTGGTTTCTTGTCTTTGTTCTCTAAATAAATACGTTGAGAATTATATGTTCTTTCTGGTTTTTAAAAAATGTATCAGACTTTCATTTAATATAATTGAATTTTTTTACAACAACATTAAAATGGAGTTTGTTGTTGATACCACATGACTATTGGACATCCGATGTAGTTGTTCGAGATTTGTAAAGTCTTGTGACAAGTAATGCAAATGGCAATTACAAGGTCAGGTTTCATCTATGCTGTAGTTTTGTCTGGTCTGTCAGCAGATTAAAGACATAACAATTATAATACTTGCCATTTCTGAGAAAATAAATCATTTCCTATCGATTTCATGCAGGTATAAGTCATAATAACATCATTTAAATTTTCTAGGCTCGCTGGTAAGCGACTACCATATGCCACTACCGCATGGTGGCAGCAAATTCTAAATTTTCTATATGCAATTGCTCTGACCCCACACCCCAACCTAAATGTCCAAATGTTAAAAATGGGGTGGAATATTCGAAGGAAACCCAGATCAGAAACGGACTGCTATTCGTTGTAAGCCAAATTTTTTGTCCAAAATGTTGAATCTCTGAGCTCAACTTTGGTGCGAAACTATTACACAGTGACATGTAGCTTGAAACATTGGTTTCAGATCTTAAATAGAATGCAGTAGAAATGGGAAATTGTCGTCTCTTGTATTATATATATTAAAAAATGATACTAGCCCCTGTATCAATACAGGTTTGGGGACTGGTTTATCAAATTACAAGAAGACAAGTTGATTTTACAGAACAGTCAGTCCTTGTTTATGCAACAATACAGTATATAATTTTGAAGGTCTTTTGTCAAAATTTAAATCAACCCTTTTGTATATATTTTTTTCAATGAATAATTTTTAATCAAATCGTCTTAAGGAGTTTAGATTGGTTGAAATATCTTGTTTGTGAATTTATTGGCACAGGTAAATTCAGGGTTAACGTTTTCGTTACAAGATAAGATTATAATACTTTGCTTTTTATTGTTTTTTTCATACTGTGATAGTAAATGTTTAATTTATATAATATATATATATATATATATATATATATATATATATATATATATATATATATATATATATATATATAGCTAAAGAATTCAGGTTTGAAAGGAAAAGAAACAGACTAATTTATGTTCATTATGTTGTTTCCACATAGCAACATAAAGCATGGCAGCAAAGTAAAGTTAGAAATTTTATTCTGCACATTGAAATGACTTTACATGCCACATTATAGGAATATCGTCAAACTTTTTTTTGTGTGATACATTTTTTGGTTTTGTGCATGATCATCTTTTCTGACTTCGATGTTTTGGAGAGTCTTTTTAAGAGAAACATCTTTAGATTTAAAAATGCATATTTTATAATCTAACATGTATTTTAATTCCGTTCAGTAATGGTCATATGTGAACCTTGAAAAAATGAATTTCATCCTGAAAAAACCCTGGAAATGACCTGGAAATTTATCTTTAGTAAAGCTTGGGAACCATGTTTATAGCTTCGTTACAACAATCCATTGATAGGATTGCTAATATAAGGTTTATTATTTGTGTACATACTTGTAGTAATATTAGGCATTGGTTAAATAGTATTGCTTTGCTGTTTTTCTTTTCTTCATATTTTCACAAAAAGAAGTGAACACATAATACAACCTTCACCATACATTGTCTCGAAAAGTCAACAACGTAGCATTGTCCAGTATGTTTCTTACCTACATAATTGTATTTTAAAGCTAAATCTTCAATAACGTAATATATGGACTCAGCTTTCTATGAAATGTACATTTTTCTGAATATATTTGCCCATTGGTTTACAAAAATGACAATCTAATAAAGTTATACTTCCCAGACGCAGCAATATCCGTGATTATTTCCAAATGACAGGTTCACTTATGGTTCCAAACTGGTTTTTATAAGAAAGTAATGTACATGCAACAGTTGAAATATTCATGTTACTGATTCTATTCTTAAAACACAAATTGTTATTTACATAAGTTTGAGTTTTGAATTCAGGTTTTTATGTTCTTATAATCAAAGGATAACTTGCAGAAATTGGGCAGTGATAGTTGTTAACTTACTTGGGAAAGGGTTAATGGTTAATCAGTTATCAAAACACATGCCTGTGAATGTGCAAGAGTTTGTCGGTGCAGTTAATATTGACACCAACTATTGGATGGCATAAAGCATACATTTTTCCTTGAGCTTTAACATAATACTGGGACTAACCAGGTTAAGAGAGGGGGCATCTCAGAAAGGATGGTTATTCAATGTTCCTCTAAAAAATCACAGGCAAAGTCGTTTTTGATTTCCTAATAGAAGAAGGCAAAGTTTAAAATTTTTAGGCAACTTGGTTGCCCACTTTGCCTAGTAGCATGACCCCTGTTGGTGATTGTTATAAGAGGCCACACTAATCCACAGGTGTTGGCGAGCCATTGCCTGATTAAGTAATCACAGTCATTACTTCTAATCACTAAAAAACCAAGCTCAAGCTATTTTGTCTTTTGTTAACTCACCAACATATGGTAGTAGTTTCTTTCATCCTCAGCATGAGACATTAAATGTGTGTTCTTTGAAGAAATGGGTATTTGTTGACAAATTTTGGCTATTGCGACCATGGAGACAACCATGGACTTTGAGAAATTTTCTATTCCTTTAATTCTAATAACCAAGTAATAATACTAATTGTAAAACCATGCCCAAGAACATGTAATAATAATAATAATAATAATAATAATAATAATATAATGACTTAATAGAGCATATAGCTTTTAAAAAGGCTCTAAGCACTACACAACATTAAGTTAACACATAGGGGCATGAGAACAGTTTGCATACAGACAACATAAAAGACACAAAAATGTCTCACAAACACTTCAAAAACAAATTATTACACAAAATAACAACATGAAACATAAATGAGTTTACACAAAGAAACCTAAAAACACAAAATGAGTTTACAATACAGTTTCAGTCTAAAACTTACGACAAACAGATGAGTGTCAAATTTGTTCTTGCTCATGGAAAAAATGTGTCTTGAGAGCACACTTGAATGTGATCATGGTTTCTTTGTGTCTAAAATCAAGAGGCAGTTCATTCCCAGTAGCTGGTTCCAGATATGCACATGAACATTTTCCATAAGACTTAGCTTTTGTCTTGTGAATGCGGAGAATGAAAATGTCAGATGATGAGCGCAAGCTTCTAGCAGTAGTGTAAACAAAACATGGGTGAGATCAGAAGCAGTCAACAAAATGTAAGAGAGAGTAGAGATTTTGTGTTAGATTGTACTTTGTACGTGTAACCAGTGGAGTTTGTAAAGAATGGGGGTTGGTTGTTTTGATCAGTTGTTGGTGCTCTAAGAATGATACTAGATGCAGTGTTTTGGACCTTTTGAAGTTTCTGCAGAAGACATAGGGGCATGAACTGTGAGAAGATTGTGAATAGTGTTGATGTGTCTTAGGTCTGAGTATGTTGTTGCGGACATGCTGGTGTAGAGAGAAAGAGAGGGAGGGAGGGTGGGAGAGAGAGAGAATTTATAACACCTCATCCATGATTTAATATCAGAGATGCACTTCTTTATGCTTTGGATGCTTTGCTAAGTGTCGTTAGCATACAACTGGTGAGACAGAATGGCAATTTATAACACTTGATAGGTGCAGTGTGTAGAGACTAAAGAGAATTGGTCCTACGACAGAACCCTGTGGGACACCATAACAAAGATTATCTGGGCTGGAATGTTTACCCTTTACTGAAACAATCTGATTTTTGTCAGTTAGGTATGACTTGAACCATGATAAAGGAGTACTGTGGATGCCAAAAGTGTGCTGCAGACAGTGAAGAGATATCATGGTCGATTGTATCAGGCTATGGATAAGTCCAGGAGTGTGATTACTCAAATCTTATCAGCATCCAAAGTGGAGACAAGGTCATTAACAACTTTTATGAGGGCAGTTTCAGTGCTGACAGGTGATAAGCTGACTGGGAATTGCTGAAGAGATTATATAAATTTAAGTGGGATGCTATTTGAGACAGAACTACTTTTCTTCTTTGAATATTTTACCCAATCATAATATCTTAGGGAAACTATTACTATCTTGCAAATCCAGCCCTCCCAGATAAAACTTATAGCTAAAAAGAGCTAAAAGTTATCAGCCCACCTAGGTGGCATCAGGCACTTTATCATCCTAAGGTCGCCTTTGTATGTGCATGTTACAGATGATTTCTTTTATCCCAATAGAGGCCAAACATTGCCCACTGGACCAACCATTCCCCATTTGCACAAGTATAAGGTACCATCGGAAGATTGGAGCAACCTAAGTTGACTCAACAGCGGGTATACCTCTGCAAGTACATCCACCAGAAATTAACAGTCTATATGGATGCAAGTACATAAAGCTGGGGGGGCACATCTACCACCGCCTTTTTGGGAAGACAGCAGAGTGTGGTCACCCCAGGACCATCTTCTGCATATTTATATCCTCGACATGAAGGCTATTTTGAAAGTCTTTCCCTAGTGGCAGGAATTTTTAACTGGAAAGGGAGTCCTCATTCTATCTGACAGCTGTATGGTGGTGACTTATCTCAAACAACAAGGAGGAACCAAGTCCCCAGACTTGGGTGGGACTTTCTAAAATGGTGTCATCAACAAGTCTCATATTCCTGTCTAAAATCAATAGCAGATTCTTTGTCCCAGAAAGGGCTGTCAAAAACCACAGAAAACTTCACCCGGGTACCTGTTGCGCCGTTTAACGGGTAACCAGGTACTCGTTAGAACATGAAAGACATGTACAACCCTAGTTACCCCACTGTCAAATGTTCACTAGTAATACCACGTGACCACGTAGTCGCTGAAGTGATATGTTAACACGCGTAGTCTGCATATTAGTGTTGTTTTGAACTGTGAAGCTGTTTGCACAGCCCAGCGTGCAGCAGCCATTTAGTAGTGGGCCGCTGATGCATAACGGGTGGTCCTACTCCTAAATATAGACTGGAGCTGCAACTCAGACCAGCATACTGCTGATGATATATGATATTTTGATAGTGTTGTCGACAAATTATTTTTGTGAACGGGTACTCGTCATTAATATTCAATGCCTGGGTTTTTCACTACGGTCGGGTACCCGTTGACAGCCCTAATCCCGGAACAAACATCTTATGCAGATGGAATGGTCTCTCTAACCCTCTGTTTCATTCAGATAAGCACCTGATGGGACCGATCATTGGTGGACTTGTTTGTGACAAGGTGGAATACCAAGATCCCAAACTTTGTCTCACCAGTCCCAGATACAAAAGCCTGGGCTGTTGATGCGCTATCCACGGAATGGCCTGGACACATATACCTATCCTCCAACACCTCTGATTCCATAGGTGGTACAAAGCAAGAGAAAGTGTTGCCTCATCCTCATTGCACCACTCAGATGGGAGAAGTTATAGATCAATGACCCCTTCAATCTCACAGCAGGAATTCCATGGAAATAGAGAATTTCCCTTATCTACTCAAACAACCACGATGGCAGTTGTTTCACACCAAACCCAGACCTACTGAACTGACATGTCTGATTCATATTGAACAGGTCCTCAGAAATAAACAGTTCTCTCAACCAGTCATGGAGAGAATCGCACAAGCAAGAAGATCCTCCACTCTGTACCTGTACAATTGCAAATGGTAAATGTTTACACAGTGTTGTACACAAGTTCACATTTTACCACTATAGGCATCTATACCTGAAATGGCTAACTTCCTCCACTAGCTCTTCCGTGAGAAAAAGATGGCATCAGAGGTAATCAAAGGTTATTGTTCCACAATGGCTGACACCTTTTATCATCATGGAAGAGAGGATATTGGACAAACCAATGACTTATCCTACCTCTTCTCCAACTTTGATTATACATGGCCAGAAAGGTTGGCTCTGTGCCCAAGTGGATTCTATCATGGATACTAAACTGGCTGAACAACGCATATTTGGAACAGTTTTCGGGGCATCTTTGGCTCACCTTTCATACAAGACCTGCTTCCTTATCACATTAGTGGCAGCAGGCAGAATCAGTGAAATACATGCCCAATCAGGGGACATGAATTGCTTGCAGTTCCAATCAGACAGGTTAGTTTCACTTATGACAGTTCCATTTGTCATCACCAGGAAGAGTTCTCAAATAGTGACAGAATAATATGGCCACAAGATCCATTCATCCTGAATTAAGTTGGTTATTCTCTCTGCATCGAGAAATAACTTCAGTGCATATGAAATTGCTATGCATTTCGGCTCACAAAGGTTAGTGTAATTACCAGAAGCATCGCCATTGACCTGAACTGATCTCTGATATTGTCCATGTCATGGGATGGATATCTGAATCCACATTCTCCAGTTTTAATTCGTTGATCCTTTATTCCAAAGGGCTCAAGTCGATCTGGTGGGACCTTTAGCCATGTCAAAACAGGTCCCCTTTCCTGGTCATTTGACAGCTTCATAACACATGGCTTCAAAATTTCTGCTGGATTTGCAGAAGGGAAAATGTTCCCTTTTGAAGCCGCTCTCAGACCAATAGAATTGGGTTACCTAGAATCTGTCTCACATACCATAGAGGACCAGAGATGGCATCTTTGTGGTGAGGGGATGTACCTACGTCTACCTCTTACGTATTCTGCTATGGTATTATGATTCAGTAATGTATTTATATAGGAAACTAATTTTTTCTAGTAAAATGTTTCTTAGCAAATACTTACCCAATTGTAATATACATTCACCCTCCCAGCCTCCCCATCATTACATCCATGTAGAGAGCATACCTTATGCTCCAGTAGTAACTGAGATATTCATGGGCTTTGCCACCAATCACTATATCAAGGGGAGATCAATCTGACTGAATGCCATCTAGTTCGGCAGATAACTTTTAGTTCTTTTAGCTAAAAGTTTTATCTGCAAGGGCTGGAATTGCAAGGTAATAGAAGTTCTCCTAAGGTATTGATTGCTAAGTATTTGTGAAGAAACCTATTTTACTGGAAAAATTAGTTTTCTTAGACTTTTGACATAAATAATAAGTTAGGGACAGGGCGACAGTTTTTCAAGTCGATGGGTTCAAAGGTTGGCTTTTCAAAAGGGGCTTTGTCCGCCGTGGATGCGGGAGGTCATGGGTTCGATCCCTGGCTGAGTCATACCAAAGACTTACAGAAATGGTACTAACAGCTGCCTCGCTTGGCGCTCAGCATTAAGATGTTAGTGTTAGGATTGGTCGGCCTGGTGTCAGGATAATGTGACTGGGTGGGACATCA